>JAMKCH010065596.1:0-56972 GCA_023653785.1 Ophioderma brevispina
AATGCCATGTAAAGGTATGGGAAGGATAAAATCAGATGACATTTTATTGAGTTTATTGCAAGTTGACTTATTTGACGTTTGCACATACTTCGCCGAGGCATACAAGAACGTACATATTTAACACAGAGTGATAGGGGCTTAATATCCCTCTTACATTTACTATTTTAAAGGGAAAAATTGACCAATCACATAGAACATGCCTACATCTTATTCGGGAAAAACATCAACTCTCTACTTACCCACCACAAGATTGACCACTGCCAGACTCACCAGCAGAACTGAAAAGAATTCGGATATTTTGCATGCCGACGTACGTAAAGTATTTTACAGGATTCTGGCACAACGTTCCAACGTGATCAATAACATTTTGTTTAATATTATAAGCCCTTCCCAAAATTAAGCGCCCACGTTCAGCAACTTGTCACCCAAGTACCCAATGACTTCATTTTATTTTCTTAATTTTACTTCTGTCACCCAAAGAACTTAAATTTTTTTAAATGTTTTTAAAAATGTTCATACCACGCCATTGCACTATTTAAATTCATATAACCTTAGACATTCGTTACTCATGACATCTTACCTTCATTCCACGGATTGAATCGTAAATATCACAATTGTTAACTATCTATACTACTAAACAAGAATAGTCTTTAAAAAAGACGCATCGCTGAGCTAGTGTTTGAAAGGGGTTAGGCACATTCCACCTAACGCACAGCGAATTCGAAAATTGTCTAGCAAATCTTGTAAAAAAAAAAAAAAAAAATAAAATATATATGACCTCCTGTAATAACAATAGCATATTTCTGAATTTGACTAATGTAAACTCTTTCAATTGTAATGCAAGTCTTTCAAACACCGTGGAACAATTCCGCCTCGCGACGTATTATTTGGTATAGCAGTATGTGGCATTTTGCCTTGTGGATAACGAATTGAAACATTTGTCATAGACATGCCACGTGATACCTCAGTACTGCCATGCTTGTGATGTATTGACAGTCCATGAATTGCCTCCCCGAATTTATAGTGTATAAGTTAGTTTCCAGACGTAATGACCTTTAACCTTAGTATGTGATGCTTAAAATTATTACACTATAATGTGAAGTGTCTAGAGCTGCATACATGATCCTTGATCACATTTAACTTCACTACACAACAGATTAACCAACCAAACTAGTTTAACAACTTAGAACCTCCTAATGGCGGACCTTTACCTCATACAATATGAGTTTCCATGTTCTACCTATGACAAAGTTTGGTGACAATTGGACTTCCACTTTCCATTCAAGTGATAGTTCGTGGAAGAAACCTGCATGTAAAATATATCTACATCTATACCTTTATATGGAGTGTATTAGAAACAATGTTGATTATAATGAGTAAGTTACCTTCAAACAAGGATGTAATACATTTCTGCGACATTCCATTTTTTTAATTGAAGAACTACAGATTTGAATTAAAATATGAGCTCAATTGCTGTACACTGTCTACCAACAACAGACCCAAATCGTCACATTTCCTTGTTGTAAGGTGCACTTCACTAGGGTGTCATCTAGAAGCCCCCTATTTTTAAAAACTTCTTCTGATTTTTGTTCATAGCAAGAATGGTGGTGCAACTATCAAATAAATACATCAAAAAAAAGTTCATCAAAATCGGACTTCGTCTTATGGGTCCACCGTTCATTAGAAAGTGTTCAATGAGCCAAAATACGCATTTCATAAAGCAGCTATTTTGACACACTTACTTTTAATATGTGGCTTAAATGGCTGCATATTATAAATAGTGCTAATAGTGTTACTATATGGAAGGTTTTCAAGACCTTTCTGAAGCCACTACTCCATTAAATGAAAAAGAGCAAGCATGCAATTTCATAAGGCAGATATTTTGACAATATACTTTTTTAAATGCTCTCCTCTTAAAATGGCTGCCGTATTATAAAAAGTGGTAATTAATAGCAATCAAAAGTTACAAGACCATTTGAAGCCACTGAATTTTTTTGCAAATGTCAGTATGTGATGTCTGGCTTCTGCATCAAGTAATAGCTGCCTTATGTTAACCAGAGTATAATCCTTAAATGTCATTTTCAAACACAATGTTATGAATTTAGTCTGATTTTAGTCTCTGTGTTTGTTTGATTGCACTTTTGGAAATCCGGCATGTTCTTGTGGTCTTGCTCAAACAACTTGCAGCACATTTTGGTAGAGCTTTTTAGATCTTGATGCATCCAAGAAGTCCGCACTGAGTTTTACTCCGCGTTCTGCACAGTCATAGATCACATGGCACAATCTTGGTCAAGGATCCTGGTATGCAGGAGAGAATTTGACCCGTCGTTAACATCTTCAGTGAGAAAGCCAGTGTCTATTTGCAGGATGCCTAGAGTAAACCAAGAGTCCTTCACATGACCAGTCTGCAAGAGTTGTTGCCGAAGTACTGTTGGTGGAAATTCAGCTTTCCGAATTAATCCACCGCTCTTAGGGCTAGACTTCTCACTGTGGGGTTTAACGCAAGAAGCTGGATCGCCACAGTGCACGTCGTCTTCCATCTGTGGGAACGATATCACTAAAGAGTGCAAGGAGCACCATGTCCAGTCAAATACCATAGGTGACACTTCAAAGCTCGAATTGCCACTTGCAGATAACCTCTGAATCACAACCTCATACTTCCAGTAACTGTGAAAAAGATTGAGGTCATGCCGAGGGGGCATCAGCAGTGAAGGGCAGGTCATCCACCATACTGTGAGGACACATGTGGTGAAGTGGATCAGCGCTCGCCTCATAAGCATAAGGTTTGGGTTCGAGACCGCTGTCGCCAATGTGTGTGCACTTGGGCAAGGAATTTTACCTTGTTTGCCTCTATCCAACCGAGAGTATAAATGGGTACCGCGAATGCTGGGAATGCAAAACAGACTAGCTGTGCTGCAGGAGGAGTGGCGAACCCCCCACAAGCAACCTTATATGAGGAGTCTGGCCCAAAACGCCAATGACAGAGAGATGGGCCACTCCACTGCGGGCGCAACATTTGCCATTTTGTAGATCAAAGTGGCAAAAGAGTACAAACTGCGAATTTTCCCGGTATTTCCATAGAGACTTGTCAAAATAGATATTTTGTAGTTGGGACTTTACCAATTATGTGGTAGACAAAATTGTGTTATGCACTGAGAGTTATTAGAACTGAAAGGGGTTGTAAAAAAATGTTGACTTGAATCAAATACAGTAGTGATTGTCGAGTTTCACTCATCAATTTGGCTACCTTTGACTTAAGTTTGTTGACCTTTGACCTTTGTGACCTTTGTGGACCTCCTTTGCCTGTTGACCTGAACCCTTTGTTGACTTTCAACCCCCTTTGAAGATTCAAGAAACAAGTCCATAAGAGTGTATTGTAACTTTGTTTCAATGGACTATTTCTTTATACACTATAAGTTTTTAGAGTGCAAAGTTCACTTTACTAAACATTTCAATTGGAAATAGCCCATTTCGAACTTCAGGCCTGTGGTGGACCCATAAGACGAACTCCGATTTAAATAGAAATCGAATAGGGATTAGTTTGGGAAAGTGGAAACCTGTTAAGACTAGGAACAAAAATATTTAAAAACTTATAGGGGCTATAGATGCACCCTAACCGTACAGTGTCTCATATTCAGTTATTTCAGGATGTCTTCACTGTGGTCAATGTACACATTGTATTGCCAAAGTTAACGCATAATAAATATAACATAACTCATCAAAAGTTGCCAAAATACGGAATGATAATGTCCACTTGCACTAACAACAGTATTTCAAAATAGTCACAACGTTCAAAACATAAGTTCCATAGCATTTGCATTAACGATGAGAGGTAAGTACGCATATTCTATATTTAAAAGAGACACTGGCACATTTGAAAAATAGTGCGCCCCAAGATTGTTCAAAATCAATATTTTTGCATGGGTATAAGGCTTTTATATACAAAAGCCCTCACACGAAAATGATTAAGACCAAATCAAGCTTCCTTTGGGGAAAAGAAGCGATTTTATATTAACGTCGTCGGCGACATGAAATAGCGACGACGAAAATGGCGGTTAACACAAGAACACGAACCCCGTATGCATGTTTCACAACGTTTGCACACTGTTTGATGGTCTATAACCTTGTGGTTTAATATCAGTGGACGATGTCAAAAAACATTCATGTAATATACACATTTGTTGAGTAAAATAATGGAAAACTTAAAAGTTGGCCTACAAATTACCTGGATGTCTTTTATCATCATATCAATGGCCCTATCTGTTTGGTTATGTTATTTTTATTGTGTAAAATATATCTCTGTTCTTCCAATGGCCTTAGACTATCATTGAGAGCAAATGAGAGAGAGAAATTCTATTTGTGAAAATGTGACAGTGGTGACGCTTTAACAACATTTGTCGAGACAAGTTGGTTATACTCTCACAAGTTCACAAAAATTTTTAGCTTCTCTAACACGAGTTGGCAAAGGTCGTGATCCAAACCGAATGAAGACACCAAACTCAAACGTGAGCAGCAGCATTAAAGTCTGCTTGCTCTTACTGTGAGGTTGTGCAAACAAAATGGTGAATGATTTGAAAGTATCAGTGTTGTCATTTGCAAAAATGAAACCTGTCAACATCAGATTGTTTAAACCACCCACAGAAGCTCGTCTGATAGGTTTTATAGAAGGCTGGGGTTATCCGCTGTTCAGCTACTGACATTGTGGTTAGTTTTTCAATTAAGTGGATCCTAAATATTTCAACCTTCAAACTTAAGAGAAAACAAGTTTTTACAATGGCGTCTACTTTCGGACCGCGTAGCGTAACCAACAAATTTACTCATGCGCATGCGATATATTTTGTTAATGCGCCGTACAAATAATTAACAAACACGATTCATACTTTCAAATTATAATGCTGTAATACATTGATTTTTTTGGTGCAATGATTTGTAATTTTAACATATTTCTTTAACAGAAATATCACGTTGAACGTTTTCTGCGACAAGCTGTGTTATTAAATCCTAGCATATTCTTTCCGCTCAGGTAATACGGTATATACACAAAAATAGGCCGGCATATTGCATGAACCACTCACTCAAATTCTTATACTCAGTAAGCAATTAATTTCTTAAAGAAATAAATTTGTAGCATTATTTCTAAAGCGATAACCACCTTTTTTGTAATTATAATAGTTAATATTAACACGCGTAGCTTCCCAGTGCACTAGTATTGGGCACGTTATGCTATTTTCAATACAAAAAAATCTTGGATGCATACGATCAGCTCAGGCAATTCGGTAATCAGGAGTTTCCATTAATGCAAATATAATTACAAAACAGTTTCGCCCCCCAAACATCATTTATTATCCGTCACCATTTCCTCAGGGTTCTCAGTGTTCAAAAACACAATGTGCTTTCCAAAAATTATTTTACAAATAATGTGGCAATACATCCGCTTTCACATAACGACAACATAATTCAATATAAAAATATACCACCTACATTGTACACGTAAGATTTTACTCAGCTCATTTCAATTCATACAAATTCCATCAGTGTATACATACGAAGACAAGGGCATTTGGATGCAACTACATTCGAAAGCGCCTTAAGCTGCCTACATGTCAGTAATACACGCTCTCTACAAATCTACTATACACTCGATCGTGTACAGAAAGACGCAGTCGGAATGACTCTAGTACTACTGAA
The DNA here is from genome assembly GCA_023653785.1 of Ophioderma brevispina. Taxonomy (NCBI): domain Eukaryota; kingdom Metazoa; phylum Echinodermata; class Ophiuroidea; order Amphilepidida; family Ophiodermatidae; genus Ophioderma; species Ophioderma brevispina. The sequence continues at coordinate 5,689 of JAMKCH010065596.1, forward strand.
ATACATCTAAAAAACAGCCAATCAGGGATACCTTTCAGTACGCGTTCAGAAACACGATTGCACTATCTGCTACAGGCCCCCCCCCCCCCCCCCCCCCCCCCAACTGGTACAATCTAACGGGCTTCCATATGAAAGGATCAGTCCTAAAAACTGCAGCAGGGGACGGCATACCATCTCGTCAACTAAAAGGAATTATACATTTTCCGCACACTTTTTAACAAAGCTAGGGCCACTATAACGTCACATGAACGTATCGCCATTCAAAATTATAGCATCTTCGATGCAAAAATGAGAGCAATGGTCACACGCATCTAGGTAAATGTCACACACGGGGAAATGCACTAGTACTACTAAAAAATGAGATCTGTCTGTCCGACTATGCGTTTGACACACAGTGAAAAAAAACTATGGAGGCTGGATGTTTGACATACAGGTAGAAAACAACACCCTGAGGTTTATTATCAGGGTTCAGGGTGACCCAAAAAAAGCAAAAGTCATCTGGAGGTCAATTGCATAAAAAATTCCCGTTATAAATTGCCAAAAAAGACCAGCTAACCTAGCAAAAGAAAAAAGAACAAGTATGAGGTAAAAGGGCAACACACACACACACAGGACAAAGGTTGTTTTCAATTGGCAAGAACCCAAGTAAACAAGAAAGCTGGGTGACCATATAGTTACATCTATACTTGATTGCAGATCACTTTTGCAACCATAAAACTACTGCCTCACTGTAAATAATTGTAATAAGTAATTAATGCACTTTTCAACCATGTCTATCTAAATGTAATAGTAGAATGAGTTGGTATTTTCAGTCATGATAAATCAACAGTAATACGCATGCAGCAAAAAAATTAAAAACCGCATTAAGAGGTGACTGATCCAAATCAGAATACGGACATTCCTGTTTCCTCTAAGCCTCCCCTTACATAAAAGCAATTAAATCAGCCCAACCGATTGGATAGTGAACAGGTTGAAAGATTTTGGAAAGATTTTATATAACATTTTTTTTTTTTAAAACTCTTTAAAGAGACATGACTGAGGAGATTTCCAGAAAGAAGCGCCCCAATTTTCTCGAACCCAGTTTTTTTACATAATTGGAATGCTTACCATGTAGTCGATCGCCACATGACGTGAAAAGCCGAATACAGCCCCTCTTTATGTTAATAAGATGATGAGTAGTTTGGCGGGCACGACAGAAAGTCAAAGCATGGTTTGGTATAGGGAACAATTACGATAGCAGGCAAGTCAAAACAAGGTTGGCGGTTTTTCTTTTGCACCTTTTTGTCCAATAAAACCTTACGAAATGTTCTCGAGTAGGTGTCTAAAAATGATCCAGTGAAAATTTTAGAGAAATTCGTATCCTCCTCCGGTCACTTTAAATGGGCATTCGTGATCCACAGCATATTACCCTGATTTACCTAAAAAAAGAAGAAGGCTTATTTTTTTTATAATCTGAACCGTTGGCTCAAGTATTACAAAAATAAAGCAACATTATTATAATACCTTTCAACATACAAATTACATGCATTATTTCCTCTTAATCGCCCTTTCCTTGTTAAAGGAATTTTTATTTATTAGTGATATAGCCACAGATAATAAGCCCACGACTTGTGCATGTTGGGCACTCATAATGATTTAAAGATGCTGTTAACCAGCAAATCACTGTAAAAAATTACAAATAAAAATATTACCTTGACAACAATTTTATACTAATTTCATAATTTTTCGTCAATATTGTGTTTACGTTTGTTCGCCAAAGGGCCGATGTCTAAATTGGGGATTTCTTGGCCGCACTCCCCTGTGCCGGTTAAGCCCTTATATTCATGTTTTATTTTAGTGTTTACGTCGTGTTTTTGTGCATTACGCTCACGACGGTAAGCAGATGTGGAAGTGTGATCGCTTTGTATTTCTACTCTTTTGACATCAATTGTCTTTGGTAAATGTACGTTCATGTTTTCGAGGCCTATCTTATTGAGTACATATCATATGACGTAACAATTGCACAATTCATAACCTATCATACATGTAGATTTAGAGGATATAAAAGGCACGAAGATTTTCGGCAACAATATGCTATTGAAAAGTAGTAGGTCAAAAACCTGAGACTAAGTTATACCTTGGTATATTAGTCTCAGGTCAAAACCCAAGCGAAATAGAACGGCACGAAAAGGGCAAACGTGGTGTGTTACATAAAGAGCATATAAACCGGGTTTATTTTGGTGATATTCTCTGGCGTACAAGAGCCCTCCCCTCTATTATTATACGCAAGCTCGGTGTGGATTTGTGGCGGGGGTATGGACATTAATAAGGTCGATAATTTCAGCTGCAAATGGCGATGCATTCTTAAAGCACCACGTAACACAGGGTGCTGTTTGGGGGGAATTGGGCTGGTGCTCAATTAGCTCTATGCATGATTATTAATAGAGTCAATTACTATTCACGCTTGCTCTCAATGAAATGCATCGTTGGCCTAAACTTCTGTCAATTGTTATGTTTACAATCAAGGATGAAGGGGCTGTTTGGTGACAATTAGTGGTTAGCCTCGGTCAGGAAGCACTAAAGGAATGCAGTATGGACCAGTGTTTCTTTGGAACCTCCCACAGATTCGCACTGGTTAGCGTCTTATAAGCTTTCGAATAATAATGGTTTTATGTTAGGGAGGGTACAAAAAAGCCAGGAAAAATCAAGCTCTCTTGATTATGTTAAACATTAAATTTGGCATTATATGGAAGATTTATTTTTGATAGCTCTGACTTCTATGGTGCGCATTGAATTTAAAGTGAGGTCGAACACCTTCCACTTGAGTCAGAGTTAGAAGTAGTCAAGACTAGTTAATGATGACGGTAGATGTCGTCTTTGCAATGATTTCTATCGAAGATTCCGCCATTTTTATTCATATGTAGATCTCTCAATACAGTCAGAACTGAGGAATACCAGAAACTTGAGAATAATCCTTGGTGCACGAATGATTCATCCGATGTGTGTGGCTACATTTCATTGCTGGTAACTTAGACACAAAGTTTCACCTATGGTAGGCAGTGACTTATACACAAACTTTATTTAACGAAGCACAAGTTTATTCTTGATAAATTCTGCAAGACATACCTCAAACGTGCATGGGCTGGTATAAGGACTGAAACCCTTAAACCATCATAATGTGAATAATGTATAGAAATTTTTATGATGTATTTTTATTTAAATTGTATTCAAATAGTTGTCATGAGAGTGTACGTTATACATGCAGTGTGTTGTGTGAGTGTGTGTATGGGTGTGCTTGTGTGTGTGCGTGGGGCGTTGTGTGTGTGTGTGTGGGTGTGTGTGGGTTGGTGTTTGTATGATGTATCTACAAGGTTTATGTGTATTTCGGTGTGTGATGTGTTTAACTCTGAACAATTTGTGGTGTGAAGTCAATATGTATGTTACAAGGCCTATGTGTGTAGTGTTTTTTAAAGTTGTTACTTTTCCAATTTATTTCGAGTGTATAATGTGCAGGGAACTGGACCAGGATTTTTGGGTTGTTGATATAGGGATCGTGGATGGGATCGGTCGACTTCAGATTTATTTTGTTTCAGATCTGAAAATCGACCGGTTCCTATCCTGGTTCTTTGTATGATTTCATGTCCTGGGATTCGATTGGAATGGTTTGTTTAGTTCATTTTGCTTTTGATTGTATATTCCAAGTTTATATGGAATTCAGCTTTTTGTCTGAACGCACCGTTGGATCGTGTGCCACTGTTTCAAATGTATATTCTACTAAATAAATAAATAATATGGAGATAGATTTCATGATTGATTGGGTTTCTGAAAAGCATTAAGATGCCACAAATTAGGATGATAAGCCTTATGAGATTAGAATATTGAATCTATTTCACCATTAGCCAAAAACAATAGATGAGACATCAGACGCATGCACAAATTGTGATCTGTTTACACTATTCTATGTTACCAGATTTTAGTTGGGGTAATTTTACACAATGTATATGGGGATCAGATTTGTTTCATTGATTCTTCAACATTCTTTAGTCAACTTGCAATTTGAAACCACTTGCAAAAAAGGAACATATCTTCCATATTAAAAAAACAACAACTTATATCTTTCTTCAGTACATCTAAAAATGTTTCTGCAGTATAAATATTCCCCAAAGCCTTCAGATTCCCAATCGTTTATATTTTATTCAACCCTCTCTCCTCCGAGCACACTCATTATATGTTTTCTCAATATGATTACCCCCCCCATTTAGGAACATGGAATATCCACATTGGCAAGTTCCAGGTACTTCCTTTCTTGAAACTACTTGCCTCACAAACGTCCAAAAGATTCCACCTTTTTCCTTCAACAAAAAAAAACAAAACAAGCCTTTCGGCCCTGGAATAGAATTAAACATAAAACATATCCATTTATGCTCCAAACCCGCTTCCTCTATCCAAACTGTTGACAGAAGTCAAATTTTCTCACAATGCAAAAGGTAGTACTACCCCCAATACGTGCACACTAACTGTCTTTCTGCTCGCACATTTTTGGATTTTCAAAAGTAGACCAATTCCAAGATACAGGACTAACGTCTGATACTAGGTATATAGTTGATTCGCGCTGATAGAGGGACAACCTGTACTTTTTTACGGGTGAGAGCTATGTGTGAGGGCGCGCACCGCAATTAAAATTTGTAGCACTATAGTCCGTGGTTTTTAATACTGGTGCTCTACGGTCAATAGGATGTGCCGTGGTCAAAGACAGGGGTACCTAAAGTAAGTATGTTAATATGTGAAATACTACCTGTATGAGGCAGGTGCGCTATTGAATCCTGAATAATTATGGTAACAATGGTTGGCTACACAGGTGAGATGGGGCCTCATCATTACCTTCATACGTTAGCTAAACTAATGTGACTAATACAAAGCAATGCACACTCAAAGATGGTCCAAAGTAGTTCTTAGTTGAAGGCCTGTTGAGAAAATTGAAAATGGAAAACCCTTGGCGTAAAACACATAAAAACGCAAAACACAATGTTGTAATTATTTCGCCTAAAAAAATTTGGAAATTACTTGTCAGTGTCATTTTGGAAACATGTCGAGGACCAACGGTATGAAAATACGGGTATAGTTGCCCAGTTAGGGATTTAATTATTTTCACATCCTTATTTGTTAATTCTAAATATCATGCTTAAATTCATTAATCTAATGCCATATTCTTAAACACTTGCAACTCAAAATTCTTAACATGTTTAAACATTTAAAAGATAGCGTTTTCGCAATGACCACCATTTTTACATGTGAAGTCGAGTGTGAAATGTTTAAATCAATTGTATTTGAGAAAAACTACAAAATTCAATTCAGCAAAAAGTAAAGTTAAACAAATTAAGGTTTTGTACGTGGCCCTTTTCCTTTCAAGTCACCTTCTATTGTTAGGCAAGGCCAAGCGACTCTTGGATAGATTAAATGATTCTTCATTTTCTTTATTTCACCTAATGGATATGACCCCAAACTTTTCCCCAGCTCCTTTATCAGCGCGAATCGAGATAACCAAAGAGGTTCTATATAGTAGAGAGGCAACAAAACGTTACGTAATCTTTGAAATTCACCGTCGCGCATCTGTTTTGCCGACCGCAAAGAAAACCTAGAGTACCAACAATAGAAAGCAATGGCGCCTCCGCTTCTTCACATACTGTGGGGTGCCGCTTTGTTATACACTAAATCGTAGTGTGATACAAATTAAGTACGTGTAGAGGTGGCAGGTGTAAAAATAGTGTACCTGGATTCATTGTGCTCAGCTACTCTTTTTTCTCAGAAGGCAATGCGCGCTTAGGTGACATGAGTATTCATTGAGGCGGTTTATTTAAATCAAGACGACCTGATTGTGTCATTTCATTCGCTGTCTTTTTGGGGCCATGGGTAGGACAAAATTAACAACCCAATAGCAGTCCGAATACATCCAACAACTGATCTTTTGGCGGATTGTTGTTCGAATTGCAATATTATGTGTGTATACAAGCACCCCACCAAACTGATAATTATTCCGTGCAATATTCAAAATGTGTCAGACGCAGCACGAACGACTGGTTTTGAATGCGTTTCACCCCCGGAGTATAACCATCTAGGAATTCTTTTAAAAAGCAACAAATGCGTACGATGCTGGTACCAGTGGATACCTTTGCGTCCTCGTTTTTCTGTTAGTTTCCAACATAGTACAATAATACAGGATTGCGTCAAAATTACGTAAAAGTTCGCAAAAATTGTTCATTTCCACAGACTCAGATCAGTTGCTAAAAATGCAAAAATATAATTTTGCACCAAAAAGGCTACGCCACAAAGGGAGTTGGATTCGTATAGTACTCTAAGTAAGTGGATAAACCCGACCAAACACTAAAACTTATTTACAAGAGGATAACACGTTACTGTATCAACGGTGAAAACTGCATGATGAGTTGACCAGAGCTAAACATGCCCGTCACCCAACAGGATGGGCATAACACAAACTGGCGTACCACTTTTCTTCCCTTCAAAAAAGTGGAGAAAAGGAATATAATAGAATAAGAGTCTTATGCTCATACTACAAAAAACACTAGGGTCATTGCTCAAAGTCACAATAAATGAGGGAAAAGATCGCTAGTCCAGTTCAAAGAACCAAAGGTATTCAAAAACTTAAGGCCTTCACAGGGGTAACTACCCTCCAGGCCTTTGGGGATTATTATGCCCTCATATTAATATAAAATCAAGCTGCTGGGAACACAACTTATCCAAAGCAAAATCTTCAAGGTGCTTAGGAAGTTTACGCTGACGGTCCAGAAGTTTGGCAAGTATGGGGGGCTGTCTCTAGGTTTCCACTCTTCATAGGGCTGCAGGCAGGATCAAGATTACTAGCGCCTAAAAATGTTACTGAGCTCAGCTGCTGGCTTATGGTTCTTGGGTTAAGTAACTATAACTGGAGGAGATTCTGTAGAACTGGCGGGTAAAGATAGTTCAGATGGCATCAAACGGGGTGGAGTCGGGGGCTTTGCATGGGTTTCAACATAGATGTCCTCACTGTCTGAGCTGGGGGATGATCCAAACGGATGAGTGGGGTTGTGCTCAAAGTGACTTGGGCCTTTATAGCATTCTGACTTTTTGAACGATACGACGATTTCTCAACTGGATCCAACAAACTTGCGAACATTACACCACATGTCCTCGACGGAAGGACCCAAAATATCTGTCCTGGCACGTGATTTGTCGCTGGTTATGAAACAGGCACTAGGTCACCGGACTTTCACTTGAGTGGTGGGGGCAACTGATCAAGGGTGCCTTTTGACTTTTCACTATGGGTGTTGGTTTGCTGATGCATCTGATGTTGGGACTGGATCATTTGGTGGTCAGAGAAAGGTATTTTGCTGGTTTGTGTTTGGAAAACATGATACGTTGAGACAACATCTCAGTGACGAGAGTAAAGCCGTGGACCTAATACGAAATTTAGCACATGCTGTGGCGAGTGAGAGCGTGAGAGGGGTATTAGGTGGCCCCAGGGGTCCTTGGCTTAACAGTGTCATCCTTAATTCGCAAACTGCCTCTTGCTATGGGATTATGTTAATTCTTGATGCGTCCAACCTCAATGCTAATGCATGATAATGCCTGAGGAAGTCATTCAGCGCAAGGCGGAGAAACCAGATGCCGGGATCAGTACAATGACAGACGGTGGCCCATCCAGTGGACGCATTTCTATGCAGAGGCGGATCAAGGGCCTCACGAAGCGTTGGCATGTGGTTCGTTCATCCACAAGGCACGACGTGGTGAATAGACGTGGGTTTCCCGCAGAATAAGGATCAACGGCGGTTATCGCTAAGGGTACATCTGCTGAAAATGAGACCGCAACGCGTCAGGAGGAATTCATTGGACTGTACTTGATCAGAGTGTGTGGAGAGTGTTGCGAAGGAGGGTGATTGCCGTGATGGAACAGCTGGATGTCACTGCTCAATAGACGTGTCCTAGGTCCATAGGCGTTAGAAAAAATCGGATGCGGGTAATAGAACTAGCGGGTGACGACTGGGAGGTCTAGTAAGGCGGCCATGCAGCCTTGGCGAGGAACAAATAATACACTCGCGCTGTTGGGGAAAAGTTGGCTGGTCCGGCGGACGACCAACAGGCCATCCTTGGCAATGGAAGCAACTTGTAGGTATCGTTTCACATCGTTGACATTAGTGGTCTTTTTGATGGCCGTGTGCTCTGGACCAAGTGAGCATGGGTTCTACGTAAGTCAGAACATCCAATCTGAATGGATTGGACCAAGCAGCTATGTCTTGTGAACGGGAGCTAGATGCCTGTGATGACGTCTTGAGCAGAAATGCGTAGGACGGTTTAGACTCCGCTTCTTGTTTAACAAAGCTGCAAATGGCATGGTTGGGCTTCTGGGATCAGGGAGCAGGCGGCTGGGAAATCAGATGGAATGTTGGCTGATTCAGAGGGACCATGACGAACTGTCACTTGATAACGACTAACTGTGGGCAAAAATGGGGGACATCCTCGGGACAAGCATGTGTTGATTGACTAATGAAAAGACCTGAAGTGATTGGTAGATGCAGAAATAGACAAGGTCTTCAACTTTCCCCCCCCACATGGTAGCCCTGGTTTGGGTTGGTGTCCACGCAACTCGGGACTGAAGACATCCAGCAAGGTGTGGTCTGCCATTAGGGGTTATATACAAAGTTGAACCAATACGTGCTCTGGACAAGCCATCATGTAATTCAATCCAAAAGTGGTCATATGGGCGTGGAATGTTTTTGGGAAGTGTGATAGTACGTGTAGAGTTTAGGGCAGCTTGAGCAGTCTTGAATGGCAGCAGAGAGGTCATTTGGGCGTAGACCTAATTTGTGATTTTGTGATTGTGTCTGGCTGCCTGCTACCACATCATCTAATGGGGTCCACTATCAAAGTCTAGCACAATCAGGAATTACGCGAGCCAAGATTTTGAATGCACCAATGAACGATCTCCATTCCACCGACCTTTTCTGTGGGTGCACAACTGGAAAGAATAAGCACACGGTGTGGACTGGCCTGAAGAGTTTCCATTGGACCAGATCCAGCCTATGATGGCACAGTACTCGTGGACAAAAATAACCGTCTTGGATGCAGAAAGACGCAGATAACATTTGTATCAGAGAATGCAGAACTAATCTCCAATTATGCAGCACTAAGTCAATGGTGTCACCCACCGCGGTGCAGTACAAAATAATCAGCAAGCTTGCAACAAACCTCTTCTCCAGGAGATCACCGACAACACGGCACATTAGATCTTCAAGTGCCATTTCCGAACCAGGCATACCCATTGCGGATTTTGTGGATACCACAGACGCACGGAACATGGAGTAGCTACACCCAGTATTTCATAGGACTGGCGAGGCGATGAGGGAATCTGGTTAGAAGGACTGGTGAGGTAAGTGGCGTCTAAGGATACTTCCATTCGCATCTTACTGTAAGGTAGAATTCCACATCGGGCATAAGGTGAAGGCTGGGGTTGCTGTTTTGTACCTGCCTACATCAGCGAATGCATTAACTAACGAAAACCGCCACTGGGCTGGTTCTTTGAAAAAGAATGAGGGGTTGAGGTACTCAAATTGCAATACCGACATCTTCTGGCCGTGCAAGACCCCAAGATTTTTCAAGCCCACCAAACTGTTTTTGTTGCAGTTCCTGGAGTTATCATGGCATACTGGGGATAAGTCGGGCATTTGCGTTTTGGCTGTGGTGGCTGGACGGGCCCTATTAACAACAGCTTGAAATGGACCGGCCAGCGTGATTGTATCCAGGGAATGTAGGGTCAAAAAACTTCATCAAATTCTTCATGGATGAGCCGAAATTTGGGATTTACTGTTCCGGGCTCAGGTGTGAATTCGGGGGATCAGAGAGCACTAATAGAGTGTACTTTTGGGAGGAGAGGCTTGGTGTGGCAGTGCTGATTCTCTGCATGGGAGTCAGTTGTTCTTTTAGTGCATGGTTGAGGTAGTATACTGGCACTGGATTGACCAAACACTGTCGTGTCGCCTAAGGAAGAGTGGCTCGCTGCTGTTATGGGGATGCGGACTTTGCCAGCAACACTCTGAATGAGACTTGGAAAGGGCCATAGCTGGTTGATGAAGGTCTGGCAACTTACTAGCATCAAAACTGTTGTGGTTCTAAGGCAAAGGTGGGTCGCAGCTCTGCTACATTTCAGGAGATCAACCACTTCAATGTATTTGCCAGGCCATACGTAGTGCTGGCGAGGGGGCACGCAGAACATGACTCGACGTACGGTGTGTGCTTTACAGAACATTATGTTTTTCCATCGTGTGAGATGGTGCCATCACTCAACTTGATCTGCTGATTTGCAGGACGAACTGCGACATCGTTTCAGTCATAAATGGGATTCCTCTCAATTACTGGAACATCAAGGCTTTCTACCACATGACCAACGAAAAAAATCTTTGGGGCCGTGCGGATTGTGAAGGTGAGCGATATTTCTCCAACCACATCAAGAGGGGACTGCCCATCGGCCTGTGGTGGGCCAGATCTGGGTTGCTCTTTTGGTAATGGTGTATTTTGACGCCGAGGGATCGAACTGTAGATGCGCGGATGAGATTTCCTGTGACTCCACTATCAATCGTGAAACGCACTGCATGATGGTCAAAGAAGGTGTCCAAATAAGGAGACATACAAGTCTGAAAAGTAGGGCAGTTGTGGCTCTGACACCTGGGAATAATCCATGGGTTCTCGTCGATGAAGGTCACTAAGTATATTTGTTGAGGTCGTTTTTCATCTGATTCATCAAGGATGTTGGATCACTTGACGAGCTCTCGCGATATACTTGCAGTCTTGCTCTGGAAGGTGAGGGCATTCGGGATAAGGAGTGGTTGAAACAGCAACGTTCCCACCTGCTTGCACAGGGATCCATAGATCTTGTAGGTATTGTAGGCTGACTCTCGCTTGTGGAGGGCTTTTTGCGTAACTCTGCGGGGGAATTGTGGTTTGCGGTGGTTTGATTTGTGATGTTTGTGTCTCGGGTGCGCATTAGCTCGAGCATTCTTTCCGAGGTGTGAAGCTCCTGTAGTAGTGAGTCGAGGGCCGGGATATTTCTGGTTGTGATGGAAGCAAGCGTGCAGTGACCGAATGTAGCACCGTAGCGTGCTTGACGAGGCGTGCAAGGTCGCAATGGATCAGACGAAGCCATGTCAGGACGAAAAAGTTCTCGAGTGAGGGAGTTTAAGTAAGTAAGTCTCTTTCGTCTTCGGTAATGGCTGACCATGAGGTGATCCACCCACCCTTGCAGAGGAGATTATCTTCAACAAATGCCATGATGCGCTGATATAAAGATCCTCAGGGAGTTCATCAGCATGAGCGTATTGCTGCAAAATAAGGAAAGTACCTCGGTGACGTGAGAAGCCATGAATGAGACCGAATTTGATTGCCCACATGTCAGTGATGATAAGGTGCTGTTTTTCACAATGGTATTGCGAGATATAAAACTGGGCAATAGTTGGCGATTTGGCCTCCCTAGCATTAACTCAAGCATAGCAACTTTATGTTGGGCAGTAAGGAGCGTTTTGCCTCGGGGACCTGATCTCCATCATTTGTGAATCCACGTAGGGGGATGCTTTTGGTCTTTTTCTCCCACTTGACATCGTCAACAAGGAAGGAAGCAAAGTCAGGTCAAGGCGACAAAGTGTACTGAATGTTATGCTTCCGCTTTCAAATGAGTTCACATTCTCATTTTTGCTAAGAGACCCACTTGTTTTGGGGCACACGGTTGTGGTGGTTTGCCATCTCTATTGAAATACAATTTCCACTTTTTTTGCAAGAATGCACTTATTATAGTCAGGTAGATTAAACACCACGCTACAGTATCAGCTGGCTGATCGATCACCTGCGTGTGAAATCCACCAAAATATAAGATTACAGTGGCTTTTGAAATCGCTGGTATATTCCATAGATTCTGCTTTACTTCAAGTGAGATGCGTGGTGGAACTGATCCCGACCGCTGCCGCACGCCACAAATGGGAGTTGGATTAGTTACTCTAAGGTCACTGGATAACGCCAAACATATTTATTTACAAGAGGATAACAAGCTACGTATCAACGGTGAAACTGGCAATGATGCATGAAACCAAGCAAAACATTAGCCCGTCACCCAAAGTATTTTCTAACCAATAATAGACATTAATAGCATTTTAAAATATACTAAAACTTAAAAAACATGTGTTTCATAGACTAAATTGCCGCTATCTCGAATAATGAATTTTAGGAACATGTCATCCTCGTAAACAAGGATTTCTCAAAAACGCTTGATCGTAGCGAGATGGATAAAAAGCAAATTTTAAACATACTTATTGGACTATGCATTGAACTAGCATATTGCCACTGCCGATTTATGGGAACTTAGTTTAAGGGGGAATACAATATAGAATATATGTGATTTCAGTTTGCGAAGTACATTTTCGATATAACTTTTGAACGGTATAAGCTCCGATTGTCGTCAAACAAAAAGCAATCGAAAGGTAATTTCTTCCTCAGTTTCAATGTGTAGATTTTATTTTTAGCCCTCTGAAGGGGTAATTCCACCTTAAGGCACTTGATCCATATTGTACCACCTCCTTACTTTCCAAGTACGTCGTTAATTTTGGTAAAATAAAAAAAAAAACAACCATAAATCTTGAATGATATCCGGAATGATATTACAATGATACGTTATGGACTGCTCACAAGTCATGGACTGCTCACAAGTCTGGCAAAAACAGGTTCTTGCCACAAACGGTTTAAAAACTGGTACATAAATTTTACCATCTAAAACTAAAAAACTTAAATTGGATTTCATTCTATTCAGTAAAATAGAGGCAAATTATACATGTATTACGTTATTTATAGCCATGGTGTTTTAACGGCAGCTAAAGGGGATCCGGGCCATTTGTGTAAAAGATTTTCCATGTTACTTTGGGCTTTTTAAATTAGTACTGAAGGTGAAGGACATTTTACCTGTACCTCTGAGGCAAAATACATATCAAAAGAAGCTTTTGATGAGTACTTTAAAACAGTACCTTGTTTTATGATAGTACATTGGATTCTTGATTTGGGATTTTTTTTTAAAAAACAATGACTTGAGGGACCAAGGCAAACCGATTTAATAAAGTTAACAATGTTAAAATTGAAGTCAATTTTGTATTAAGGTGGAATTCTCCCTTCAAGGGCCAAAAATAACATCTACATAGTTGAAACTGAGGGAAATTACCTTTCTATTGCTGTTTTGTTTGACGACATCGGAGCTTCTGTTCAAAAGTTATGAAAAAAATTTAACTTTCGAAACTTGATTAAAGGGAATCTTTGGTGCACAGTTTGGCAAACTAATTATTTTTTTCGCTTTCTTGCCATGACCCCCCTTAAACCAATTTCCCAGAAGGCTAGTGTCATTATTCTAGTTCAATGCAGAGTCCAAAAGTATATTTTAATTTGCTTTTATCAACTCTTTAAGATAATCATTTTTGAGAATCCTGCTGCAAGGTGACACGTCGTTACAATTACTTTCGAGATATCGGCATTTATGTAGAAACACTGTTTTTTCAAGTTTAGAATATTTTAGAAATGTTATTTTTAAAAAACACTTAAAAAAAAAAAAAAATGCTGAATTTTCAACAAATACCTGGCAATTAGAGGTCAAAAGCTTAATTGACTTTGAAGGAGTTTTTGAAGTGGAAAATTAATATCGCAGCAAAAATGACCGAGTTTTACAGAGAATAATATTTTGAGCTCGGAGAAAACTAGCGAGCGCAGATTACATAAAGATGAAAATACATGGTCTCGACCGCGTCCTCTCGATATATAAGCATGAGAAGTACCACTGGACCACCGAGGACCGTGTTTACGTGGATTATCAGCTAGCAGAATAGTGCATCATAGGCTCACCTCTAAAATATAATTAATGCCGCTTGAAACTCTAAATAAAGACCTCCTCGTTTCTTTGGTATCCACGTAAACAAAGTCCTATGGTAGCAGTGGTGATTCTCACAACCTCCTGTAGAGACGAGACGACCCAGGGTCGAGACCGTGTATTTTTCGTCTTTTAATTCTGTGCTCGCCAGTTTCTCAGAGCTTGTATTTGTCCAGTTACTTTCTCCTCGGGTTGTAATCATTTACTTGATTTTGCGTCCATTGAATCGAGTTTCGCATCGTCATAGATTCTGCTAGAACCAATGCATCACACCCACACAATAATATATTTGTATCTGCGTGGTACCATGATGTTGGCTTCGTCAATGATACATCAGGAAAACAAGTCTCTCCAATGCAGCCACTGGCGACGCATCGTATTGCGAATAGCCAACAAGGATTAACCCGGATTTGACAGTTTGACGTAGGGCGTACAACTGGAGGTTTGACACACGTTTGACACATCATGACTGTAACTGTCCCAAACAACTTCAAATGTTTTCACAGGTATATGCTTCAGAACTGCATCACTAGTTTCATTACCAATTTGATACAGGCTTTGGACACAATCAAACTATGTCAAAACAAAATCAGAATTGGAACAATATCATTTGACACAGTTTTGACATACTTTGACATTGTCAAAACTGTAATCAAATGGTTTCATTTGACATAACATTTGACCTACATTTGATTATGTCAAAACTATGTCAAATGATTTTGATTGTATCGAAACTGTATCAAATTATTACAATTTTGATACAATTTTGACCAAGCACACTCATGTCAATCAAAAATGAGCAGAATGGGGACCGCCATTGACACAGTTTACATACATTGACATAATGTCAACACTGTATCAATGTTTCATATTTGACACATATTTGACATCGGTCAAAAGTATGTCAAATGTTTTGCATACTTTTGACATATGTCAAAACATATCAAAAAGTATGTCAAATGACGGACGGTCCCAATTCTGGCCATTTTGATTTGACATAGTTTTGATGTGTCAAAATTGTATCAAAGTTTGACAAGGGCAAGGACTTTGGCACAATTTGTCGATGCTGCTACTACCCATACAATTTGAATACAATATTAGAATTTTTCTGTCAAATAAGAAATATATTGCTTGACTTCGGGCATTGACTCCGTAACGTACGGTGACCTCATCATGTTTTTTGCCCCCTT
Organism: Ophioderma brevispina; assembly: GCA_023653785.1. NCBI lineage: Eukaryota > Metazoa > Echinodermata > Ophiuroidea > Amphilepidida > Ophiodermatidae > Ophioderma > Ophioderma brevispina. Next base: position 20,797 of record JAMKCH010065596.1, read on the forward strand.
AAATGGCCGCTTGGAATTTCCGGTTGTAGCCTATCAATTGCCGACTATTCAATTACGTGCGAGCCCGCTATCCATGTATGGAGGTCAGTGCATTTGACGTCCACGAGACTTCGTAACAATATAGGGGAATTCCATTTTTTCTTTTTTAACATTATTTTAAATTGGACTTAAACGTTTCAAATTGTTTCTCAAGTAAAATAGATAAATTTTTAGTCATAAAATGGAGGATACTTTTAACTCATCTATGGCCAATGCATAAGAAGAATCTTGATCACTCCCCTCCGCCCCTCCCCATAAATTGTCAGCGCCCTCGTTAACGTAATAAGGGAAATTTATTTGGGGGACGAGGGGAGTGATCAAGATTAATCTTATTGCATGGTCAATCGGCCCTACAACCTGTATAAGGCAATCATTTAGCGGCGATTTGCGCAGAAGGCCCGTGTCATGAACACCAACTCGCTCGTTTATCAATGTAAACCGTCAAAAATCAATTATTTATATCATATTTTTTTTTTTTTTTTTTTTTTTTTTTTTAAAAAAGTTAAAACATCACCTTACCAATCGGTCACACATCTTCCGTTACAACAAGCAGTACCCAACCAGCCCACTGTTTTTGGCGTTTGCGTTTCTCTTATTTAGTAGGCCTAATTAAGTCGTGCGTAGAACACTGAAGTTACTAATAATTATGTATAGTCCTGACGCTAACGCAATACTTTCGCAATACTGTACTAGCCTGGGAGATAATGATGAAATTGACCCTGGGAAAACTTTGCAATAGAATGATTTTTTGCACAATGCATTTCTCTGTAAGGTCCCCAGAATGACTACTAACAGGCTCCAAAAAAATGCCCAGTGGTGGTGCAAGATGCCTCATTTGCATAAATCCAAATGGCCGCCAATTCCTATGTTTTGTACATTCATTTTGTTCATAGCATAGTGCCTAAAACTGTTGGCAGCAGAGAGGAGCCCGATACAAAATAATATGTTTACACCAATAAGTACCAAGACAATTATCTTTCATATGTTCTAAGAAATACTTAAACCTGATTGTGGAACATAACTAATTTGGCCATAAATTCAGAAAGAGGCCATGCATTCTCTCAGAAAAAAAAATTTTTTATTAAATTTTTGGCGGTATTAAAATTGTTCTAGATAGCTTTGTATACAATAAATTTACATTCATGTAATTTGTGTATTATATTTTCACATGGTTATAAAGAGAAGCTAGTACCTTTACTATTTATAAAACGCCAATTGCCTGTCCATTCTCAGTTGTTTACTCAAAAATTTTTGATCAAACTTTGTAAAACAATTTTGTGAATGTAACACACATCTTTTAATGACTTTTTAAATTATATGACAATATTAAATCTAAGTTTGACAAGGGCAAGGACTTTGGCACAATTTGTCGATGCTGCTACTACCCATACAATTTGAATACAATATTAGAATTTTTCTGTCAAATAAGAAATATATTGCTTGACTTCGGGCATTGACTCCGTAACGTACGGTGACCTCATCATGTTTTTTGCCCCCTTAAATGGCCGCTTGGAATTTCCGGTTGTAGCCTATCAATTGCCGACTATTCAATTACGTGCGAGCCCGCTATCCATGTATGGAGGTCAGTGCATTTGACGTCCACGAGACTTCGTAACAATATAGGGGAATTCCCATTTTTTCTTTTTTAACATTATTTTAAATTGGACTTAAACGTTTCAAATTGTTTCTCAAGTAAAATAGATAAATTTTTAGTCATAAAATGGAGGATACTTTTAACTCATCTATGGCCAATGCATAAGAAGAATCTTGATCACTCCCCTCCGCCCCTCCCCATAAATTGTCAGCGCCCTCGTTAACGTAATAAGGGAAATTTATTTGGGGGACGAGGGGAGTGATCAAGATTAATCTTATTGCATGGTCAATCGGCCCTACAACCTGTATAAGGCAATCATTTAGCGGCGATTTGCGCAGAAGGCCCGTGTCATGAACACCAACTCGCTCGTTTATCAATGTAAACCGTCAAAAATCAATTATTTATATCATATTTTTTTTTTTTTTTTTTTTTTTTTTTTTAAAAAAGTTAAAACATCACCTTACCAATCGGTCACACATCTTCCGTTACAACAAGCAGTACCCAACCAGCCCACTGTTTTTGGCGTTTTGCGTTTCTCTTATTTAGTAGGCCTAATTAAGTCGTGCGTAGAACACTGAAGTTACTAATAATTATTAATAGTCCCTGTCGCTAAACGCAATACTCTTTCGCAATATGTAATAGGCTGGGAATATGTGATATGAACCTTAAAAATTGCAATAGAAATTTTTTTTTTCACAATGCATTTCTTCATGTCCCCAGAATAACATACTAAAGTCAAAAAAATCCAGTGGGGGAAGTACGCCTAATTTGGCATAAATCAAAATGGCCGCCATTTTTTTTTTTTTTTTTTTAACATTCCATTTTGTTCTATGCTAGTCCTAAATGCACACTGTTGCAAGCCCTTAAAAATGAATATGTTTACAAGTACATTATGCTTCATATGTTATATGAAAGTACGTAACCTGATTGGTGGAAGCATACTAATTGGCATAATATTCAAATGGCCGCCAATGTTTCAGATTTTTATTCAATCTTTTTCTGTATTTGTTCTAGATGAGCTTTGTAAGTATCAATAAATTACATTTCATTATTTTGTGTATTTATATTTCACACATGTTATAGAGATAGCCTAGTCCTTACTTGGTAACCCAATTGCCTGTCAATTCTACATGTTTACCTAAATTGTTGAATCAAACTTTGTGAAACAAAGTTGTGAACCATTTGACACACATTCTTTTAATGGACTGTAAATTTATATTCAATATTAATCTATTTTCTGTGTCATCCGTTTGGCTTATTTTTGCATACACCCCTGTTGCTTAATTAGGCACTGCACAAAAATATTGATAAAAATTGTTATGTGTCTTGTTGAGAATGACTCTCTAACACCGGCCATTGCTGTTTTGACGTAAGGACCCTGCCTTACTAACATCCAGCACTCATTGTTCTTATTTATTTCCACCTCGGAATTCAGCGTAAGAGGAGTGTGAAGGTAGGGGGATATAGGTAGGATCCCTTCCTTTCACCCTCCCCCGCAGTACTACATCCGATCCCGCTGCTAGCCGTCTAAAGATCCTTCCTAATATTCCCAGATCAGGCCACGTCCCATCTGTTATCAATGACATCAGGTAATTCTCTCCGTGCCTTTACAAAACGAGATGGTGGGTAAACTTCAATGATCCAAGTGGCCCAGTTCAAACAACTCATTATTGAATTATCATCCAAGCTGCCAAACCGGCTTCTCAGCCTTCTAACATCAACGCCACATATTCTGACTTCTGCTCTCTGCTCCCCCAAGCATCTAACATTCCATTCCAAGAACGCAGAACCCCTGCACCCCCTGTTGGGACAAGGATTGCGAGTGGGAGATAATCCATATCAACTTTACCCACTCAGGCAAATGCGGAACAAGCTCACTGGTCGTGATCTGGGTCCAGTTAAGCCGTGTCCTCGGTGAGAAATTGAACATCTCGATTGAAGATCCCTGGTTTACCATTTTAACAACTTGGATTCTCAGTCGATAAAACTTGATTCTCGATGAAACTTGGTGTATCTTGGTGTTTTGGGTTTGGTAATGAAAATCACATCTTTCTTCGGACCGCATGTTTCACCTGCCGTCGCGGTTAATGAATTGATAGGCCTCATAGACCTTGCCTGGCATCTGACCTTTTACCTTGGCATGACCTTTTAGGGATCGGATGTTTGCATCTATGACTCCAGTTTGGTTTAAATCCATCAAGTATACGGATATTACAGGCAAATGTTAACCCTTTTTTCACATCAACAATAGCAGACAATCAACAACAACTACAACAGACAACAAAAGTGGAAAAGTGATCCCTATGTGTCTTCATGCCTTAAGGCAGGCGACACAAAAAGTTGATTCTTCTCTCTTGGCGAGAATACTGTTTTTTTTTTAAATCTATTTTTTTCCATTGGAAACTTTGTACTATATAATCGCGAAAGGTGCAGAATTCAATTGAAAACCAAGGTTTTAAATTACAAAAATGTTTTAATAGCAATTGAAAACTGTTTTTTCTTTTCAACCTATATCCATTTTTTTCAAATATAATCAAACGTGTTGAATCGAGAATCCAAGTTTTTTAATCAAAAAACCTGAATTCTCTTCACACTAAAACTTTTGTTTCAATTTTTTAACATTTTGGTTTGTATGATACATGTATGTGCTTGGTATGATATTGGAGAACAACTTTTTTGTATTGATGCCCCAAAGGCCAGCAAAACATATTCTCATATTCACTATTAACAAATTTTAATCATGAAGCAATAAGTATATTAAACTATATATACCAAGATACCATTCCGACCACAAGTGTGTGCGTGAGGGGGTGTAAGATGGAGGTTGGGGGTTGCTCTATGCATTATATAATAGCATTGATAGTGAAAGCAAATCTAAATGGTGTGTTTTTGGTCCTTAAGTGCAATAATAGATGTATGTATAACCGATTCAAAGTTTGACATCTTTGCTCCATGTAAGAATTGGCACCATTTGGACCTTATGCAATTAGGTATACTTCACCAAGCATGTATTGGTGTCCTGTATGACAAATAAATATAATAAAGTCATAAATGTAATAAATGTAGCGCATTTGTGGCAAAAATAAATATTTTAGGTGATTAAATACAACACATCATTGTAAAAATCTTAGATTGGCGGCCATTTTGATTTAATAGCAAATAATACCCTTCGTCAAGAATGGTGTCTGTTAATAAGACATACAATATAATGTATTCATAATATCACCAAATTTAGGCATTACAGGTGCCAAAATATTATGTTAGAGACGATAATAAAACAACATCCTTGTAAATCTTTAGGATTGGCGGCCAGTTTCGATTTATTGCAATTATCATATTTCCACGCACTTGGATTGTCTGGACTTTTAGTAATGTGGCATTCTGGGGACCTTATAGAATGCATTGTGGTGAAATAAAATTTATTGCAATTTTTTCCAGGTGTTCACCTAGAATTTAAGTTTATTTTTCTCAAGCCTCAAACTTTCTATGTAAAATTAGCCCTACCTGCATCACGTCATATCCACTGAGTTATGTGTTATAACTTTATACACATGTATACTTCGATGGGTATTATTACCGATATGTGTGCATAGTCGACGAATATGCTGTAATTTTAATCTATTTGGGCTTTAGGCTTTTGAACCACGTCTTAGACTCTTAACCCGAAAACCTTTGCCTAATCATTATCTGCAATATTTCTGCTTTGACAACGCTGTGGTGGTTGGTCTTGTATGATAATGGAATGTTAACAGGTTTTCACCTTCTAACACCAAGGAATTATATTATTGGTCTACCGGTGAGCTTTATAAACGGTTAACCACCCGCATTCCGAGGTCGCTATCCGAAAATGAATACGGTCCGTTTTTTTTCCGAAGGTCCGCTTTTCCGAAAAGTTTGGAATAGGTGGCCCGCTATCGAATATTTGATAAGGTCCGCTGCCAAACCTGGCTTCTTCACTCTTCTAACATCAACAAACATATTCTTGACTTCGGCTCTCTGCTCCAAGCCCAAGCAGCTAAACATTCCTTCCAAACGGCAAGAACCCCTCCCCCCTGTTGGGACAAGGAAGGTGCGAGTGGGGAGAATATCCAATATCAACTTTACCCGACTCAAGCTGCAAGGCGTGAACAAGCTCACTGGGTCGTAGCTGTCAGTTAAGCATGTCCTTTCTCTGGCAATTGCATTGTTCTCCTTACTTGTCACCAATGGAAAGTGGCAAGACCACACCCCACAGGCATCAAAGCCCCCGCACGTGCTTTACGAAGCGATTTTAAAAGCCTCTCCACCGTCGGTCCCATGTTCTTAACCATTTACCCTATGATTTATATCACCGAAGATCATCACCAAAAGGTTCAAGAATGGGAAATCTTCCTGGCATGACAGCATCAAAACAGAATTCTGGAAGCATTGGCACCTGAATCTGTGCGATGGCTCCAATTCTTTCTTCATTCTATGGGACCATCAGCAATTCCCTCAAGATGGCTGCTTCAAAGGTCATGTAATCCTGAAACCCAAGAAACCAGCACGCGAGCCTAAGTGTTACAGACCCAGCTCGCGGCATTCCCACTTATAAGCTGCTTGGGAGACCCTTACTCAGTAGATCATGATACCGTCAAGGTAAATCTACCCAATTCATGACACTGCAGAGTCGCAGCATCTCCATGTATCATTGTGGATCAACTCCAGATGGTCTGAGCAACGGTCCCATCTTCTACCTTTGAACTTAAAGCAGTTTGTTGACAGTCTATCCAACAAGCCCAACGTGTGTGACCTTGATAGGAATGCAAGGGCAACTCAACGGAGCTTCAGAGAACGCACCAATTAGCACTCATGATGACGGTTGAGTCTTAAGTCCCAATTTCCCAATTGAAAAACCTGGATTCTTAATGGTAATTTGGTATATCGCTGAAGAAAAAGCTTTTCGATTGAAACTAATTTTCGGTGAAAATTGAAATCTTCACTTGAAGAATCGGTTTACCATTTTAAAAACTGGAATTTCAGTCGATAAACTTGACTTCCTCAAATGAAAACTGGTGTATCTTGGTTAATGAAAAGTACATCGGTCTTCGGACCGATGTGTCACCTGCCCGTCGCGGTTTGTAATGATAGCCCTCATATGACCTTTGACCCTTGGCAGGTGTGACCTTTTTATGGATCGGATGTTGCATCTTTGACTCAAGTTTGCTTTAAATCCATCGAAGTATAACGTATATTACGTCAAATGTTAACCCTTTTCCACATCAACGCAACTCACCTCAACAGCGGGTCAACAGACAACAGTGGATAAAGTGATCCCTAGTGTCTTTCTGCCTTAAGGCAGCGCCACAAAAGTTGGATTCTTATCTTGGCGAGAATACTGGTTTTTTTTTTTAATCTATTTTTTTTCATTGGAAACTTGGTACTAGTATCTCGGCGATAATGCGATTTGCAAATTGAATCCAAGGTTTTACAATAAAAAATGGTTTTATCAATTGAAAACCTGTTTTCTTTTTCAACCGATATGCCAAGTTTTCAAATAGAATCTGACGTGTTGAATCGAGAATCCAGTTTTTTTGATCGAAAACCATCCTCTTCAAACTAAACATTTTGTTTCAATTTTTTAACATTTAGTGGTTTTGTATGCTAACATGTATGTTGCTTGGTAATGATATTGAGACAACTTATTTTGTATTGATGCCCCAAATGGCCAGCAAAACAATTCTCATAGTCAACTATTAAAAATTTATCAATGGGGGAAAGGTAATAAGTATATTAAAATATATAACAAAGATACCATTTCCGACCACACGTGTTTGTGCGTGAGGGGGTGTAAGGAAAATGGGGGGGGAGGGGGGTGGGGGGTTGCCAGACATTATATAGCCAGTGATAGTGAAAAGCAAATGCTAAATGTGTTTTTGGTCTCGTAATGATAATAATGATTTATAACGATTCAAAGTTTTGACATCGTTGCTCCAAATTGTGGATGGCACCATTTTGGACTTATCAAATTAGGTATACATTCTACCGAATTCAATTTATGGTGACTGTATAAGACAAATAAACTATATAAACATAAATGTATAAATGTAGGCATTTTAGGTGCAAAATAATATTTTTAGGTGAGCAATACAACACAATCATGTAAATCTTAGAATTGGAGGCATTTTGGGATTTATGCAAATTAGTAGCACTTCTGTCAAGCATGAATGGTGTCTGTATAGACATACAATATAATGATTCATAAATATCACCAATTAGGCATTACAGGTGCCAAAATATTATGTTAGAGAATAATAAAGCATCCTTGTAAAATCTAGGATGGCGGCCATTTTTGGATTTATGCAATTATTCATATTTCCACCACTTGGATTTTTCTGAACTTTTAGTATGGCATTCTGGGGACCTTATAAAATGCATTGTGGTGAAAGAAATTCTATGGCAATTTTTTCCAGGTTCACCTAGAATTTAAGTTATTTTCTCAGTAAATAATAGGTTTGAATAGATAATTATAATTTAAATTTGGATTATAATAGTAGGACATCAATAAAAATGCAGAGGGTGCTAAGGTGGCACCCGGCAGTTTGTTATTCTACACACCCTACTCTATCATTTTTCACGCAAAAATTGTGTCCCTACTCAATTTTGCGGTCACATGAAGGTTTCTACCTGACTATGAACATATGCATGAAATAAAGTAATTAATAGACCAGTTAACATGTTTACGTTCTTAGTCGGTCCGTGGACCCAGAAGTAGCTGGCTCGCAGGAAATCATTAGCGGTCACTGATACTGTCTGTATAGTAGATCGGGTTGAGTTTAATTTCTTATCGTCATACATGCTTTGATTTCACCAAAATATTGTTCTAATAATTATATTTTACTGCCTGCATATCACAATGCCAGACAGATTTTTTTTTTTTTTTTTTTTTTTTTTTTTTTTTTTTTTTTTTTTTTGCTGTTTCCCGTTGGTTTTCGCTAACTAAGGACTCCAAAAGGGCAAATATCGGTGAAATCGACTGCTTTGAGGAGCAATATTAAGGATTGCAAATCTGCAAAGTTTGAATGGTTATTCCAGGGTTTACTAACAAATATACGGGTGATACTACAAACAAAGTACATAAAAATATCATTTCTTTTTACACTGCATTATTTCCGACTTATGAAAAATGAAAAAAATCATTGGAATGTACTAATAAATCCATTTCAGGCAATTGTTATTTGTAGCACATTAAATAGGCATGTGTGCTATAAGATAAGAGATGTGGCAAAAGTAAATTGAATTCATGCATTTTTCCCTTCCAAGAAACATTTTGAGCTACAATGGATTCATTATTTACATGTTTGTTAAAGGTAGCATCTTGAATTGTATTTTGTATCATTTAATTAGTGCAACCAAATATAGAGGGTGTGTCAAAATGCGCTGATTCACCTCCCTTGGACACTACATGAATTATGTGACTTGAAATCAACTGCTTAATATTTATTAAAAGTGTTTTAAGACATGGTCAGATCCGACCTAGGTTTTACTGCCTAAAGTGTAAAAATGTTAAGGTGCTTTAACAAGAAACAAACAGTTTTCTGGTTAAATTATGTGTAAATCCAAATCTGAAGTCAAAATGCACAAATGTTTGATGCGTTCCGAGATATCGCATTTTTGGGGTATTGCGCAAGGCCGAGTCCCATAGAAACCTATGTCTTTTGCTGTAATTCATACTTGCTTTGATAAAAAAAAAATTCTCACATATACTAAAATTGCAGTTTGACAAAAATTTATATATATACTTGTGGGAATGTGTCTTGGGCAATCGATTAACTTTTTTCAAGTGTCACCCTTTTCTTTTTATTTTCACGGTTCTTGAAGTGCCGATTTGTTAGGTAAAGATTTTGGATCGCCTGCAATTGATAAAAAAAAAAAATTCTCAATTAAAAACAAGTAAACAAAGTTAAATACCATAACTAGTATGGACTGTTTTTGGATATCGATTAAATTATCAAGCCATATCTCTTTTATTTTTCTCGTAGTTCCAATTTTAATGAACAACGATATTTTTATTCCGCCTGAAAATACCAGGGGTAGGGGCAACTTTTTGGTATTTTTGAATTATTCCGATGCTTGAAATTGACCAAAGTTAGGTATCAATTGAAGCTTATTAAATTTTGCAAAACTGACAGGTAAACCATCACTATAGACCCTTCCTTTCCAGAGATGTGATTGTGCAAAGCAAATTTTTGTTCGAATAGTGTCTAAATTTTATGGCGTTTGTCACGGGGGGAAAGGCAAATTTGAATGGTCTGGTGTGCAAATTATGAAATAAATTGATAAAACAAAACTTGAATCACATAAGTAGTACCTGTCTTTATCTGATTATGAACACTATAAAGGTATTATAGATGTATATTGTAGAATCTTGTGTAAGTATTCAAAGTGGGTAGGTGAAAATTTTTGTCACCCGAAAAGTGCGATTTTCGGACCAAAAATTGGGCCCCCAAAATCAATATTTTGTAGCAAAATGTGAAGTATCTGTGGTTTTCGATAAAATTCATAATCTACGAACAATTTTACCCTTAGAAAAGAAATTCTTAAAATTAACATGGTATTTTGCTCAGATATGAATTTTTTCAACACTTGGTCACTAAACCTAAGTCAATTCTGAAACCAATGTTTATTTCTAATCTAATCATGACCAAGTGTTAGCAGACGTGAGATCTAGGGGATGAAGGTTAAAAACAGTTGGAAGCTTAGAGTACTTTTTTAAATATTATTTTTGATGTGGAAAACTGGATCCTTCTCTTCAATTCCACTCAGGACAAGATGATTGGTGAGATGGCCCCTCTACTTACATTTTGGTATCATTTTTTCGTGTCAGTCCTCAATTACCCCAAAAACCTAGGCCAGAGGCAGGCTAGGGTGGTCTTGCCTCTTTCTCATTAAAGTTCAGGGATATACTTTTTGTGCAAGGTTTTGCACCTACTGGAAAAGTATTATCAGAGCAAGTAGACATAGGTCATGGTATGTGCAAGTATACGCAATAGCGCAACTTCCTCTCTTGCAACCATGTACGAAGTAGTACATATTAAATCTGTAGAGTTACTGGGTATGAGATGATAAAGAACATTCCAGATGAAGAGTTTTATAAGGGGTGTTTGAGTGTTAGGGATCTACCGATTAAAAGTTCTGAATTCACCTATATGGTATTTACAACAGTACTGATTAAGAATCTGAAATAAAAAAATGGGGGTCATCACCGACTTTGTTTTAGAGCTATAGCCAAAAAACAAAAAAGGTATAAAAAATTAAAATTTTTAAACCAAAATTTGACGTTTAGATCGCTACAAAAATAAAAACCTCTCGATATAAAATTTGCAATTTCTAAATATGTGAGGTTCCCCGATGTGTTGTTCAAAATTTTTTAAAATAAAAAATGAGGGTCACCGACTTACTGTTTCCATATTACAAGCCGGAAAATCACTGAAATTGGCACTTTTTTCAAATTGGGCGTCTTGTTGGGCGGCAAGGAAAAATCCGCGCCACATTCGGGCATTGAAGCAAAGCAGGACGCATGCGTAGAGATGCGCGATTTAATAAACGCAAACAAACGCACAGGTATCCGCGGTATCTGAGCAGATACTTCGCAGCTCAAAACTAAACTTCTTCCACTTCGTCCATGAATGGGCTCTAAACAGAATGGCTAAAGGTGTAAGCAGCTTGCGCGTACACCAAATCACACGTCAAAACCCTAAATTTTAATTGCAAATATCCCTAACAAGGATCTAATCTCGAGCCTATCTCTGTGAGGAAGGGAAGGGGTATGAAGCGTTTTAGGTTTAGGCTTTACTGATGACAAGATTAACTCCATTCAAACTATACTCATATAAAAACATTTTAATTTCTAAGTTCCTAAAAGTACAGACATTTCTACTGATTTTGCGTGATGACACTATCCACCTAATTTGATATGACCAAATTACCGACTTGCTCAGTAAATTAGCACAATTGCATCACATGCTAATATTATTACCCACCACTCACTCAACCAAATATAGTGTTACACTTTCATAAAAAATCTCTGGCATTTCATCCACATGTGAAAGTTCACCCTTGATGGGGGGGGAAAAACTTGCCAAAAAGACACGAGCGAATGAAAAACTTCGCTGAAATGCAAGTAATGTATAAAAACTGAATTCCACAGCAAAAAAATGAAATTCCTACATGAACTAAAACACTGTATCCAAGAAAAACTTGTAATATGCCGTTTTATTTTATTCTCTTACAAATCCAACCAACCCACAATAAATGTCTAAGCATCTAATTTATAATGTTGATAAATGTCTTTTAAAAGGTTGCAACAACGAGAATTCACATAGCAGGTGTCCCCATAAACAATCGAAAGCCCCCGTTTTTGCACTGATGCAAAGCAGTCCATCAATTATTCCAATCTGAAATTATACAACAGAAATATTGCATGTTCCAAAATATCAAAATACCTAATTTTGTAATGGAGCAAACATAAAAACAGCCGGTTTATAATGAAATATAAGCAAATGAAATACTTTTGTTTTCAGTTTTAAGACATTTCTGTTGTGTCTACAATCTATATGAAATCCAACATATAACACATAATCAATACCTGAAAATCTATTGTTGCACCTTAAAGCATGTAGTTATAGATTTGAAAATAACCAGTGCTAAATTGCTTCTAACCACATTACTCCTAGACACGTAAAAATACAACTACCCATATGGTTCCTAATAAACGCCCCGGGGACGGTGCATTTTTCAAAAGGGAGGGCGTTATTACAGTCATCAATTGAGAGGAAAGTCAAAAATCAGCATAATTCACCTGGCACCACGCTTAATTTTGCTGATTCCAATAATACAATGATGACGAGCAGGGGGAAAGGGAACACTGTTTTTGCACACTCCGAGGTTAAAAGTTCCATACTAATTAATCTATTACAACAGTGCACAACAGCGATATAATAAGGAGTAGGAGTACGACAGTCCCGGCCATGAATGTGATTTAGGTAAGCTTAAACCATTTGTGAAAGGTTTTACACAAATTGTAGGGGGACGTTTATTAGAGCAGGGGCGTTTATTAGGAACAACACGGTAAGTGTCCCTGCTTGACTTAAACCACCCCAGAAGTAAACAAATAAAATCAATAAAAAAAAAAATGTAATTCATCTTCAAGAACTTGAAACTCATAGCCTCTTCTAGATATTAGTGGGTCTTCAATGTTCTGCGCATTTATTCCTTCACCTATTGCTGATAATGTTACACATTGTAGACATTTAAACTTTCATTTCACCTAACTTACTCTAATAATCATTAATTCCATAAAGTAATTGGACTTTGACACAAAAATACATTAATTATGTATGTTCATTGTCTAAATACTATCCTTTTAAACATGTTAAAAAACAACTTTTGTTAACCCCTGTTTTCTCTTTCAACGAAACCAACTTCAGCAAAGAGGGGGGGGGGGTGATTAAAATCCAGAGCAACTTTAAAGCTTCCAAATCCTGCAAGTTGGACAAGTCATTTTCACTACAGCCAGTCTCAAAACTTGTGCCAATCGAAAAGCGCCCTCTTTGGCATTAGAAAATACTTTTTGTGACATGATGCTTACATCACCTTGGGGGCATATCTTATCTTTCAAATGCCGTTTAATTCTATTCCATTTGCTTGTTTAAATCTCAAGACAGGTGATAGTTGAGGAATGTATGGATAAAATCACAATGTGCCATTTTTTTTATACAAAATATGAATAGAATATTCTATCCAAATCAGGGCCAATAGCCATGGTGAGTGGGGGGGTCAAAAATACAACGGTCCGCTGATCATGTTGAAGGTCCACTGGTCATGTTGAGTTTTTCCGCTGTCTAAAAGCTTACTTTTTTAAGCGTTGTGGTTATCTGAGTAACTATGGGCAATGCACTGTCAATACTACTTGATACACATTTGAACTATTATTAGTGATGAAGCCAGCCCCACAAAGTAGCCTTATTGGTAATCACTGGGGGGGCAAAGAGGCATCTGATACCAGGGGTGCCTAACACCTCGTACGTACACAAAAATGTATATGGGCCATTCTGTAGGGGTAGCGTAAGTGAGCTAAGGGGCTCACAAGAATAATACAGGGTCAAAATGAAAAGTGGTCCAATGTTGTTGAATTAGCTACCATTGTTCGTATGACACAAGGATTAAAAAAATGTATAGTTGTACTATCTATCTCGACTTACCCCTATGGAGTTTTAAAAGCCGAAAATTCGTTTGTTGATAGGTCAAAGGTTAATTTAGCTTCTACAGGGGTCAAATACTGAAAACGCTTCAAATTTCATGTAAATGTCCATATTATTTGTAATGTAATTACCAGTAAAATAAGGTATAGGTTTTTGGGCCATTAACAATGTATAGTTACCAAGTTACACCCAAAATTAACACCAGCCCCTATAGGGGTATAGGGTAAGTACGAATGATGGTCGTTACTTGTTAATTTCACATTGCAGATGGTCGAAACATTCCTTATTTTAATTGTGAGGAAATTACAAACAATATGAGACCATTCCACTGAAACTAAGCATTTTTTTTAGTATTTGACCCCTGTAGAACCTAAATTTAAGCCTGTGACCTATAATAACGGTTTTTCAGCTTATAACTCCATAGGTTAAGTCGGGAATAGTACAAATAACATTTTTTATCCTTGTATCATCCGAACAATTTGGTATGTAATTCAACAACATGGGATCAATTTTCATTTGAACCCTGTATAATCTCTTGCGAGCCCCTACTCGCTTATCTACCCCTACATAAGGGGCCATCATACTTTTTGTGTATGTCATAGTATGAGTTAGCCCTGGTATAAATTGCCCCCAGGTGATACCAACATGCCTGGCTCACGCCACTATATTATACTTTTTGATCCTTTAACCCCCCCCTTCAGAATTTTTGTGGCGACGGTAAAAGAAAAAAAAAAAAAAAAATTTGGGGCAACCGGTGAGCCGCTCGAGCTGAAAAAAAATTGTTGTCGAAAAAAGGGTACACTTCTTGGCAAATCATACCCCAAATAAATTCTGCATACGGACATGATCAAAATACCTGTTCATAAAAGAACATTCATTTGTAGGATTAAAATGATTATGTAACAATAATTGCTCTGTATGTTACTTAGTATTGATCTTAGTGGTGGTGATTTTAAAATAGTGATAGCTGCCCCTTCTAGTGCACATTCCTTCAATTATTAAGCACTAAATTAAAAAGGGTTTCAGAATTACCAAGGATAAAGAGGGTGAAATTGTTTGGGATAACTTCATCTTCATTATTAAAATAGCACATTTTTGATTTGACCCTTTCGTGGCAACTAAACATCTCAAGATTAAAACAATCAAATTGAACAGAACAAATGGCATTTGAAAGCTCAGACTCATGACGATGATGTAACACCATGATATCTTCAAGTAGCAATATTAATAGGGTTCAATTACAAGGATATAGGTTTGAAATTATAGATAAATTTTTTGTATTCGTCAGTAAAAGTGCACAACGTGATTTTGAACCCTTGTCGTTACTAAACATATCTCGAGATCAAACTAGCAAATTTGAACAGAAGACACGGAATTTGAAAGCTAATACGATATGATATGATGAAAGCATCACATGTCTAACACCCAGGGCCACCATGAAAGGACTAGATCAACTGTTGCAGGTAAATGCACAAACAGCTCACATCTTGATAGAATAATCCTTCACCCCCAAAACCCCATCTGTGAAAGTTTTTGCACCGTATTTCATCTGTATTGATGCTGAGTCCTAGAAACATGATTTTGTATAAAGCCCCAATAGTACTGTTTAAAATTAATTTGCTCGACCAAATTGGAGTACATTTTCACACCAACACTTTCAACTTCCAAACCAAATCATTAATTCTATAAAGTAATTGATTTGACACAAATACATGTAATATGTAGGTGTCAATTGTCTACATACCCTTTTAACATGTTAAACAACTTTTGTTACCCCCTTGTTTACTCTTTGCCCGAAAACAACTGTCAGCCAAAAGTGATTAAAATGACAAGAGCAAACTTAAGCTTCAAATCATTGCAAGTTGGAAAGTATTTCTACAGCCAGTCTCAAAAAAATTGTGCAATCGAAAAGCGCCTCTTTGGCAAAAATAGAAAAATACTTTTGTGACATGAATGCTTACATCAACCTTGGCATAGGCTTTAGCTTTCAAATGCCGTTTATTCTATTCAATGCTGTTTAATCTCAAGACATGTGTAGTTGAGGAGGTATGGATAAAAGCAACAATTGTGCCATTTTTTTTACAAAATGTAGAATATTATATCCAATCAGGGCCAATAGCCATGGTGAGAAGTGTGGGGGGTGACAAAATGACAAAGGTCCGGCTTGATCATGTTGAAGGTCCACTGGTCATGTTGAAGTTTTCCGCTTGTCTAAAAGCTACTTTTTTTAAAAAACGCGTTGTGGTTATTCTGCGTAACTATAGGGCAATGCACTGGGCAATAACTTGATAACACATTTGAACTAGTATTAGTGGAGAGCCAGGACATCCAAATAGTAGCCTATTGTATCACTGGGGGGGCAAAGAGGAGGATTACCAGGGGTGCCTAACTACTATGACTACACAAAGATGTATGATGGCAATTCTGTAGGGGTAGCTTAAAGCGAGGCTAGGGGCTCACTAAGAGATTATACAGGGGTCAAATTGAAAAGTGGTCAATGTGGTTGAATTAAATACAATTTGTTCGTATGATCACAAGATTAAAAAAAATGTACGTTTGTACGATCTCCGACTTTACCCCTATGGAGTTAAAGCTGAACTCGTTAGTAAGGTCAAAGGTTAAAATTAGCTTCTACAGGGTCAAGTACGAGGAAACGCTTCAATTTCAGTGGAAATGGTCTCCTATTATTTGTAATGTACTACAGTTAAAATACGGTATAGTTTGGGCAATGTACAATGTCTAGTGACCAAGTTACACCTAAAATTAACCCCAGCCATATAGGGGTATAGGGTGGTAGACTAATGAGGTTGCGTAACTTGTAATTTCACCCTTGTCAGATGGTCGAAAATTCCTTATTTAATTGAGAGAACATTACAAAACAATATGAGGGACCATTTCACGAAATGAAGATTTTTTAGTATTTGACCGTTAGATGCTAAATTTCACCTTTGACCTATCTAACGGTTTCAGCTTCTAGAATCATAGGGGGTAAGTCGGAGATAGTACAAACATATAACTTTTTAATACTTGTAATAATGAAGAACAAGTTTGGTATGTATCACACATAATTGGATCAATTTCAATTTGACCCTGTATAATCTCTTTGCGAGCCCCTCGCTCGCTTAAGCTACCCCTACCGAATGGCCATCATACCATTTTTGTGTAGTCCATAGTATGAGGTAGCACTGCGTATAATTCCTCTTTGCCCACCCCAGGTGATAACGACCAAAATGCATGGCTCACCCACTATATTATAACGTTTTGATCCTTTAACCCCCCTTCAGAATTTGTGGCGACGGTTAAAAAAAATTTGGGGAACACGGTCGGCGCCAGCGAGCTGAAAAAAAAAATTGTTGTCGAAAAAAGGGTTACACTTATGGCAATCCTGACCCCAAATAAATTCCTGTCTACGGGAATGACAAAAAACTGTTCATAAAAGAACATTCATTGTAGGATAAAATGATTATGAAACAATTGCTCAGTATGACGTTGTATTGCTCTTAGTGGTGTGATTTTATAAAAATAGTGATAAGTGCCATTCTAGGTCACATCTTCAATTAGCAATATTAAAAAGGGTTTCAGAATTACAAAGGCATTAAAGAGGATTGGAATTGGTGGATTAAAACTTCATAGGAATTAGTAAACGTAGCACAATGTTGATGTGGACCCTTTCGTTGCTAACTAAACATATCCAAGATTAAAACAACGCAAATTGAACGAAACAAAAGGCATTTGAAAGCTTAAGACTCCATGACGATGATGTAAACACATGTATTTTCCACTTAGCAATATTCAATAGGGTTTCAAAATTACAAAGGATAGAGGGTGAATATTATGTAAAGTTTGTAGTCGTCAGTAAAAGTGGCACAACTGTGATTTTACCCTTTCGTTAACCTAAAATATCTCGAGATTTAAAACTAGCAAATTGAACAGAAGAAACTGGAATTTGAAAGCGAATACGTGATGATGATATGGATGAAGCATTGCATGTCATAACACCAACAAGGGGCCACTCGATGAAAGGACTAGATGCAACTGTTGCAGGTAAAGCACAAACAGCTCACATATGAAGAATATTCATTCACCCAAAACCCCATCTGTAAAGTTTTGCACCGATATTTTCAATCGTTATTGATGACTAGTCTAGAACATGATTTTTGTCTAAAAAGCCCCATATAGTCGTGTAAACTTAAATATGCCTCGACCACATTGGAAGTACATTTCACACCAACAATTTCACTCCAAACCAAATAACTTTTAGTATAGCTCACAGGGTGAATGAGGGCAAAACAGTAGCGAGTACAGATACCAAAATTTTAATCACTGCTGTTAAATGGAGTCTCGGGATGAGGCTATAGCGATCGGGCCATGGTACTTACCCCTCCCCCCCCCCCAATTTAATTAGGAAGCAAACATGACATTTGATATTAATATAAAAATTCTTTGTGGAAGTTTAAAATAAAGTTGTGTTTTAAGCGCTTTAGGCTTAGCATTTATTTCTTAACTGTAAGAGGATAAACAGAAATTACGCAAGTATAAAAATTCTTCAAGCATTTGCCAAAATCTACAACTTTTTTGTTGCTCAGATTTAGCCCTATACTTCAATCCCCCCACAAAAAATCATATTATACATGTAAACTAGAACTATTAATTATTAAGCTAATTACTTATCAAGGTTTACTTGTTTTTCCGATCCCCTTTAGGACTCTTCCTAATTTAACTACATCTATTTTGAGATCAGACAAATGGCACATTTTTTAAGTTCATGGTCTGAAATTTCAGCTTCCCAAAGCTATTGAGGCACAAAAATTGCCATCTAATTAGTTAACCATTACGATTAAGACAGTGTGTATAGAGCATTGCAAATAGACATTATCGCTTCCTGTCAAACCCCCAAGTTATTCCCACAATCCTTGGTTGTAAGTGTTTGCATAAGTGGAAGGTTCTCGTATCAAGTAGGGAAAGCATGGTTAACACACAAAAAACAGGCACCTTACAAATTGCAGTGTCTATGTAAACACAGGAGATAATCTACAACCAGACCCTACGTACATAAACAACAAGTATTTTGTATATTGGGTCAACCGGGGATGTTTTTGCATTTGGAAATGCTTTCACCCAATTTATTAGATTCACACGGAAGGAATAAGCCGAATAAGCAAACTGATGCAAAAGATTGATTTAGAAGTTTCTGCCTGTGCATGATTTCTATTAGGACGATAACAATAGCAGGCCAAGTTCAAAAGCAGGTGGTGCGGTGTTCTTTTGTACTTGTTTGTCCAATATAAACCTTCAGTAGAATAAAGTCTCAGTAGGAGGTCTACAAATGATCAGTGCAATTTGAGAGATATTTTTTTTATTTTTTTTCCTTATTTTCTCTTTTAGAGCTAAAAATGTTCATATGTGATGCGATATGGGAAAAACCCGCCACATGTGCAAAAATTCATATTTTGCGTTTTTACTATCATTTGCAAAGTTGAAATATTTAAAGTTTCCATAACTTTACCTCTTTCTTCTATGAGTCACATAGGCCCTTTCATGGCCAAACGGGGTGCGTACTCAAAATTTTGACATTTTGAGTTAGTTGACATATTCCTGGGCAAAACATAGAGGATGATCTTTCCATTTTTGATAGTAGTCAAGTCGCAAAAAGTTGTGCATTTGCGAGATAGACGGTACCTATCTCAAGCATTTTTTAAAATGTTTTCTCACATTTTATGGCAAAAGGGGCCGTATCTCAGGTAGGTATTTGTAATCCACTTATCAACACAAAACGCAACACCCGACTATTATGGCAAAAGGGCCCTACACTCATAGTTACGCCATTTTACACGGAAAACTTACACAACATTCTTTTTATGGCAATCAAGGACGTAACTTGAGCGTATAAGTTCATATTACCCAATATAATCAGGAGGCCTGGAGAAGATGGGGGAATTGGCTGTGATTTACCAATACACGGCTACGCTTATATACCTCATCACTCGGGAAACAGATATCGCGACTACATAACTGTACATACCCTGTGCCACAGCCATCTGCGATCACTTGTGTACACAGTTTGGCATAACATTAAAAATTATCCTGCCCGAACTAAGCCATTTTGTCTAATACCCGTTTGTTCTAATAACCATTTAGTCTAAACATAACTTTATCTTTAACAGCCAGGATGTCTAATACCAATTGGTCTCACTATTGCCATCTAGTCTAATGCGTATTTGTGACTGACCATTTGGTCCAGTAACTAACCACAAAAACCCTTCTGAAATTATTGGTCTAAGATCCCCCAGTCGACTATCACATTGGCTCTAATACCCAATTGCTCTAACAGTCATCTGGTTTAATCCATCTGTCTAATATCCCCATTTGGTCTAATAGCCATTTGGCCTAAGGTCCACTTGGTATAATGTTCCACCCAGGTCTAAATTTAAATATCTACTGGTCCATAATCTCGTTGGTGTAATATTAATTTGACGATTAAGCCAAAAAATTATAATTGATCTTAAACATTATTTCAAAATTAGACCAAACACTGGGATATTAGACAAGACAGGAAATTAGACCAAAGGGATATTAGACCAACAGGGCATTGGACCAAATAAGCTATTAGACCAAATGATTATGGACCTAGCTGAATATTAGAGTACCAATGGTAATTAGACCCAATGGATGTTAGACCAGATGGATCTTAGACGAATGGGTATTAAACCAAAGGATTATTGGAACCAGAGGTAAATGAAACCCAATGGTTAATAGAAAAAATGGGTAATATACCATATGGGCATTAGACCAAATGCGGTTACTAGCGATATGGAAATAGACCGATTATGGTTTCACGGATGGCATAGACTAAAGGATTTTAGCTAAGTGGTATTAGGGGACCTAAATGGTACGTAGACCAACGGAGTAAGACACAAATGGCATTAGACCCAAATGGGGGATTTGACCAAAAATGTCACTATTTGAATTTCACCACACAGTGAACAAAATTGCTCTCCCACACACGTTGGAACAAATAACTTTGTCATCGTTACTATTAAGTTGTCTAAGGGCCTATATATGAGATGACACCCTTTGCCATAAAAGTCTTGATTTCCAGAGACCCTATCTCTAAGCTACGCCCTTTTGCCATGAAAAATACCTGATACGTTAGTTATTTTCGTCACGGCAAAAGGGCTTAATATCTAAGATACGCCAACCCTTTTGCCATGAAAATACCCGATCTGACCAGCAGTTTTTAACTTCCGTGGGCAAAAGGGCCTAACTCTAAGATACGTCCTTTTGCCATAAACAATCACCCCACGATGCACGCAGTATTTTGGACTCATTGCGGCAAAAGGGCCATAATCTAAGATACACCCTTTTGCCATGAAAAAAATCACCTGATACGAACTGCGGACACTTGCTGTAATACTAATAATTTATTTCTCCACAAAACTACAAAGGCCAATTCTAGAACCAAAAGGTGATAGGACAAATTACCACAAAGAGGTAAAGAATATCTTACACTAAGCCATACACCGCCCTTTTGCCCATGAAAAATACCCGATCTGACAGCAGTTATTTTTGAATCGCTCGGCCAAAAAAGGGCATAACGCTACGATATGCCCTTTTCATTACAAAATACCAGATGCAGCAGTTATTTTTCATTCGTGGCAAAAGGGCCCAAACTCGTAAAAGCACCACGCCCCTTTTGCCATGAAAATACCTGGGTATCGCAGCACACCACTTTGGGGAACTCAAAATTTATTATTTCTCAATAATACAAGGCATTACACCACAAAACTATGATTGACAAATACAAAAAAAATAGACGTCAAGATATTTCACTACAAAGACCATTACTGCGTCTAAATAAGTCATACAAAAAAAAATATTTCCCGTAAAACTTAAACATTTTTCTCGAAAATGCGGGTTTTCGAGTTACGCCCTTTTGCCATTAAAAAGGGCCGGACATATCAAAAGTTTGGCCCTTATACAATGCTGACAAAAATAACGACCAAAAAAGATTTTAGTTTTTATTTATTTTATCAAATACTAGTCCTGTGCTGTGACACTGTGCGTCAGGTTTTTCAGGATCAATCACATATGATAACAATGTCCATGATATAAAATTAATATTTACCACTCATTTCCTTGCAGAAACATTTACCATCTATGATGTCTACCAGTATGCCCTGCCCCTTAATCGTAAAACCCCTAACCCCTTAAAAGGACTAATATTGCCTTTTAGTGCAATTTTAAAACCTAATAGTCCAGGTACAGGACCATTGGGACCCTTAGTTATTACCATATATATATATATTTTCAACGGGACTTCTAGACCACCGGTTTTCCGTGAAATCTGCATCCGATGTGCTGCCAGAAAAAAACTTGAGCATTTTCGGGAAGAACAGAAAGAGACAGAGAAGAGGGAAGAAACGCAAAAATTTTTCAAAAGGGCCACCACAAACACTAAAAAATGCATATGTTAATTCCTCACAAGTTGTAATTTTCGGCCTTGTCCAGTCAAAACACACTGTGGCCGATACAACAACGCGTCTCGATAGGTATGTCTACAGTTGGGACCCGGTAGAATGGTAAATTGGTTATATACAATACGTTAGCAATACAATAATTTTAATTGAAACACCATTATGAATAGCTTTCAACACAATATTTGATAACTAAACATCAACAAACCATCAACAGATGGCTCCAAAAATGGGGCAAAATTCATTACCTAACTAGAACAGCGGCTTGCAAGTTTGGTACTACAATCATTATAACTGATTTAGAGCAATTTGAATATCATACCATATCATATTGATGTGATACCTGCCACCGCTGCCACCTTCAAAAGATAGGCATTCAATATGGCAGGCACAAATGCTCGATTCAGTGAAAGGTCAGAATTCATTCACGCTGTACGCTAAACAGATATATTGTAGTTTTAAGTTGGATTATCGCTTCACAATATCCACAAGTTAAGGCGCTATCTAAGTGTCACTGCGACGTTATTCATAAAAACCTACTCCCAAGATGATGCCAAGGGGGACCACCCCACAACCAACCCTAATTAAAACAAACGAACAACATATATCTCTAGACTATTAGTGATCAAATTTCGCCCGCTTAGTCACGTGCCATTTCCAGCCACTTATTGGTACCCTTGGGATGGCCACAGGATTTATAATCACATTTTAAAACAAAATACTACTTTGGTTCTAAATACTTCTGGACTGCCAAAAAACAAGGATGGATACCAACATGACCAA
Source organism: Ophioderma brevispina (assembly GCA_023653785.1). Classification (NCBI taxonomy): domain Eukaryota; kingdom Metazoa; phylum Echinodermata; class Ophiuroidea; order Amphilepidida; family Ophiodermatidae; genus Ophioderma; species Ophioderma brevispina. Next base: position 43,908 of record JAMKCH010065596.1, read on the forward strand.
ACTGTCGAAGCAAAAAAGTAGTTAACGATTCAGGCACTTTATTATATTGACAGCCATATTGAATAATTGATTACGTGGTACAGACTCATTAGACGTAATTGGCGACCACAATGAATGTTTAAAAGAGACAGGATGAAAAATTAAAAAACTTCTGACGTGCAATAAGAGATGATGTTTGGTATTTTGGTGCGCCATTTTTATTTTTTGCGTTTCTTACAAAAATGCTCAAGGTTGCTCGCCTAGCATCCAACGGTGATCAGAAGCAGCAGAAAAACTGGTCTAGAAAAGTTCTGATGAAAATGAAAAACATATACTAATAACAACACAGGCCTGCATATTAGGTCAGTTCAATGAATCTGTTAGCCTGAATATAAGCAATTAATTACATAGTTAACATTAAAGCACAAACCACCTACAGTGTCAACCAATCTCTTGACACATACAACAACCAGCTAAACTTGAAGCATGATTGGCACCCCTAAATCCTGGGACACCCATCATGCATCACAAGCTGGCTGAAGGGGAACACCGACTGAATGTGCCGGCGAATTGTATGAGCAAAGGATTTCTCATTGTAAGTTCACAACCACATGACGGCACTGTATTCACACATTTACTACAAATTTAACATAAGACCATACCCAACAAATTTACCTGGCTTCTCACTAATTTAATTTTTGAATTCCAGGGGCTCAAAATTCACAAAACAAAATTAATACAAAGTAGCAAAGAGATTAACAATGTTCTCCAAGGTGAGTTCCAATTTTGGGCAATTGTCTGCAAAATGGGCAGCAGAATGAGTGCTTTGCTAGTGGTTTGTCTGTCGTGTCTTGTGTAGTGTGTGTGTATGTGTGTGCGGGTTGTGTGTGGTGCAAAATGGACCCCCTTGAATACAATTTGCCCGTTTGCCAAACACAGCATAAGTTACAATATGCCCGGCCACAACTGCATCCACACACAGGACACATTCAGCCGTTGTTTGTATTGTATATGCATTGACATGAACTTGACCTGGTGTGATCTGGGATCACTAAATTCATACCACCAAAAACCGGGGGTATTTTTCTAAATATCACTTGTAAATGGAACCGTACTGACACTGTGCACAAGAAATTGAGGCTTACTTGCTCATAGTGCACTGCATCACTTTCATGGCCACGTCCAAATACCCATGCATACAGTGTCATTGCCACTACATATGCATGTAATGGCCCTTGAATAATGCTCCACATTTACCCCTCTCACATAGTGGCAGTACAAAGGTGCATATAGACTATTTAAAGGCACATTTTCTAAAGTAGGAAATTGAAAAAACATAATAATAATAGAGATTATGGCGACGGCTGAAAAAGGGCTCAATTTAAGAGACTGTACCCTAAACCACACAGCTGATAATGCGTCTAACTTAACTACTGGAATCTCTAGATTTGAAAAGGTGAGACTTGTAGTTGCTCAGCTACTTTTGTGCAAAATGGCGAATACTTGTTGCTGAAGCGAAAGAAATCCTGGACACGCACAAGACCAAGGGGAACGCACAACTCAAAATCTATGGGTACGCAAGCCGGCGAAGAAGCCCGAACAGAAAGCCCATGTCACCGATCAGTCAAAATAATGAAACATGGGTGATTCGAAGGTCCTGATGAAAGATTTCACCTCTATGGGATCTAGGAGCACGGGCCTCTGAGGATGAAGGTATCACCGAACATTCCAGCTGGATGGGATCACCAATGCCCTAGGTGAGGACTAAGGATGTCATAGTTAGTAGGAAAAGATTCAATGCCTTCCCTTCATCAAGTGCCTCACCATCTGACTCTTTCTACCACCGCACTTTATATCTTTGTTGAGACATGGTGCACATGTCTTACCGAGTGGGACAGCACCCACTTAATTGTTACACGTTGGACCTTGCTCTACAGCAAGGCACAGCAGATTGTGGAGCAGGATTGAAACCTCTGTTGGGCCAAAGGAGAACACATGACGGCCTCATGGGAATGCGGGTACTTCTGACAATGCTTACTCCTGCCAAGGACACATGGAAGACAATCTTGAGACAGGAGACTTCATAACATTCCGAACCTCGTCGACTTAAAAAACCAAGCGACGTAATGCACCTCGAAGCAGTCTTGAAAACCAAAAGGATGAGGACTGTTCCACGCTCCACCGTTTGGCACGAGAGCAAGAGGATGCGATCCCCAGCCCCGGTGTTGGATATGATTGACCTCCGTTCGAAACAAGAAGGACAAGACAACACTCCAGTTACATTTTGCTGCCTAATGAGGATGGCTTGTCTTAGTCTGGACATATTGCTGCAATTGTTTACAAGCAGATAGGAGCAAAACGTCCTCATGCACACCATTGTCCAAGTGTGACGGAAACGTCCCCGATTTCATCCTTGCCCGATACAGCAGGCACTGTACATCACAGAGATTCATTAAGCAGTTAGAAGAACAACGAGCCACTGAGTATGAAACCATGATGGAGGGACGGATGTATTGTGTAGGTCGGCGACCAGGGTCTTCAATGCTATTCCGACCTGATAAAGCCTGAAACAAACCCAGTAAATTGTGAGGCAAAGAACTGGCGAAGGCGGTGTTTGGGTTTCAACCCTGTGTAAAGCGCACGTTATGCGTGGTTATGACATGACACACGCCATGTGTGAATACCGCACAGGCCTGCAAGAGACTTCGCCAACTCTGGACAGTAAAGAAAAGCTGCATGAAAGGCTAGGGATTCTTGTCAACTAAGGAAAGGACAGATGTGCAAGACAGACAGGCAATACCTTCTAAGTCAGTGACAGGATCCATTTGACCTACGTAATGTTACCAGACCATCTAATGGACATCACAACAGATCAATTTGGCATCACAAGAAGTTTCTATGAAGGGCATCCCAGACAGTGGACGACCAGTGTCAAGGAAACCAACTTGTGGAAAAAAGCCCACAAAAAAGTTACTTGTGTAAACATTAAAGAGGTACACTGGGTCAACATTTGCCGAAATTAAGAAAGCCCTCCCAAATGATAAGGACCGAAAGCTGATTAATTGACACGAGGTCAGAGGTGTGTTGTCGACGGCCTTCGGCAGTAGCTAATCTAACGTGATGTAGATTGGGAAGAGGTGTCCCTCTTGACAAGTAAGAACTTGGCTGCAGTGCACCACCCGCCCTTCCACTGACTGATGGAAGGACTGACGAAGTCCACAAAGATGACCTTGAATCCAGTTGTCCAGAGGCTTTAGCAGAAACTGCACAGATACCAGCACCATGTTCCACTTACATCATCAAGCCACTGACAATGGTACCAATCACTGAGCTAGAACAGTTTCAGAACAATTCAAGGATATGGTAGAAGTGGTACATGAACGAAAACTTTTATATTAGAACTCATCGCTGGAGTTAACAGTGACAATTGCCTCTGATCGCTTAGTGCTAATGGGTCATCAAGTAAGACAACACGAGTGAGAGAGGGCATTCCCAGTTGACAGAAATCTTGGAATGGGTGAGGGCATTACCATCTGGTGAGTCCATCCCTGAAGGTCTTTATAGGAACCGGAAGAAGCGACACTCGAATGATCGTGCAACTGCTTGCGTCTGTCAAACGACCATGATAGGATGGTAATTCGTTGTGATGATGACCAAGTATTAGTCTTACTAGGTCTGCTATTTACAGCAGGAGGATGCACTTAATTGGCCATGTTATATGCATACTGGACATTCGGAAAGGATCTTACATTCCAACTACATCTGATTGTAAAGAACTTGGCTCTCCCTGACTTTTGTGAGTGTCTCCCTGCTGTACATGTGTGCCCTGACAGGATGTGATACAATTGCTCATTGATGGAATAGGCAAGAAAACTGCATATTCTAAAGAGATGGTTGTCTGGAAAAATGTGACATTGATACCCAAGTTGAAAGACCTTCCAACACAAAATAATATGATCACAAATTACTTGAAGAAACCTCTACAGCAAACGTTCAACCAATGTCACTAACACAAATCTCCGTCTCCTCCTTAACACCAACCCCATCTATATTGTCAATAGACCCAAGGTGATTTTTACAGAACATGGGCACAACGTTTTAACAGGACGAGACTTTGGGCCTGTGCTAATAAACGGTACACACAGCTGCAACAGGAGTGTCGCCCACGGTAATAAAAATCCATAGTGAGGCGGCGAACAATCCGCATTAAATCGGCTATACATAAACACTACCCAATTTTTCAAGCAATTTATTGCTTTTAAAACCAGTTTTTGCTGAATTTTGAAACACTCTCACCCCACTTGCCATCAGCCCACCTCGTCCCACGGCCCCTGGCCTGCACAACCTGTGCAAGTAATCGAGAGCTATAGCAGGCAACATTTGCCAAGACTGTCAGACAACATTTGTAAGCATTTCCAAATGCAGCCACTCCACAACAAGTGATGGTGAAACCTAAAGACAGCTAGAAGAAAATAAAACACTGATTCCTAAACCAACTCAAACAGCTTATTCCAAAACCCAAAGATTAGTGACAGCAAATGACAAAAATAACCTAGAAAACTTGCCCCAAAACGGTAACTACACAAAAATCACCAAAAAGTAGGAACAGCATGAACAACATTTTAAACCATTACTTAAAACAAATCCAAACAGGCTATGGGCAATCATTCTATTTGGCCTCCTGGCATCTACAAAACCCAAAAGAAAGAAAGCATAACACATGTCATGGCCACAGACTGTCTTGACAGAGTCTTCATTTATTTTGGACTAAACCGAGAATATAACAAAAACAATATCAACGGCGGCACCCACATTCTACAACTAATTTGGCAGGTATTTATCTGCACCTAACTACATCCGTGTAAATTTGAACGAAATTCATTGCCGGCGCACAATTGATTTGATTCTTTAAAAAATCTAGTTTACCACGCCTTTCTCTGGAGAATTGGCAATAGACGGGGGCGCCCCTTATAAAACTACAAAATTCTTGTACATCAGTAGGACTACTATGGCAAGCTCCCACAATGTGATATTTCTGATTTTAGCACGGTACATAGCTCCTTGACATGCCCTTACTTATTCACGTTGTCAAAATTGTGTGCCACTGCTTAAAATGCCCTCTAAAAATAAAAGGAGGACACTTCGGTAGGGGGTCAAAACAGCTGTGATGGGGACTAATCCATCAGACAAGCATTGTTTAGCTTTTTTGATATCTTAAGGACTATTACTCTCAACTAAAAATTAATAAAACAATGGTCATCAACCTGCGCTGTAGAACAGGACCAATTCAGCAGGAATTAATTGGTCTCTTAAACTTCATGAAAAGACCGCGGTAAAAACGCTACTGGAAGATACAGAACTGTCTGTGATTAGATTACTAACATATACAATTCAGTTTAAACAGGAACATTCAAACCACTTTATCCTAACTGCATGAAACCCTAAATATTATTTAAAGAGAAACTCACAATTTCAACGAGTAAATGACCCAGGTGTTTTCACGTGAGTCATTCCATTGCCATTTCACAGTCCTGGTTGCCCACATACAAAACAAATTGCTCCCCAAATCAGTGGGATGTTTTACGACAAATGGTCCTATACGAAGACGGTTCAAATTACAAATTCTAATTGCTTCGTTTGGAGTTTAGTGCTCCAAGTGTGTTTAATTCATTCAAACTGGACAATCTTAAGGGACTCTAAGAATGTGACCCCTCACCGGGGTGCCAACTTTGAGGCGGCACCATATCTCAGAGAGGGATTGATTTAATGTTTCATATTTGCTGTGTGGACATAACTTTTGGAATAGAAAAGCGTTTTTATGAAAACAAATCATACAAATATCTTAATGTTATCGGGGAAGCAAACTTGGCCCTCACCAGCTGTGTGCCAAGATTTATTAGCTCCAATTTTCAATTAGGCGGAACATGGTCAATAATTTCCAACCAAATTTGTTGATATGTTATGAAATGGTGATTATTGACCACCATAAGGTTGTATTAATGTGAAAAATCAAATTCAACACTCCCTGTGAAAATACCATTGAAAATGGGGCCAGCCAGAAATCGGCCTACAAAAACCGCGCTGGGAGGGGGGGGGGGCTCACAATGGGATGAAGTATGGGTATGTGCCTCCTTATAAAGACCTCATTTTCAGGCCTCTTCTTCAAAACAACACTCAACGCCGTAGCTGAAAATGAAGGGATCAAACGGAACTCAACCACACTAGAAACAACAACCCAAAACCACAAACCGGGGACACCTCCTCCCCCCATCCAAAAAAATTCAGCTTATTTTCTGAAATTCTTCGGACCACCCTAGTTCTGGGAGACCCGTCTTTTTGGGACTCAATTCAGTTCCAGAGCCTCTTAGGTGTTGACACCAGGGACCCCGCACATTACTACCCAAAAGACGAGAAAGCTTGAGACCCCCCCTTCAATGGCTCAAACCAATGGGAAAATTCAGTGCGGCCCACGCAGAGTACAATTTTATACGTTTTTCCATACGGAAAAGAGCGGCTCTTAAAATTTAAGACCATAAATCATGTGCTATTTTAATGTTTACTTTGGATACGTAATTACAATGAACAATTATATATGCATAATGGTATACGCAGCATTTTCTATTCACATTTCCATCTTCAGCCATTCCCTTAGGCGTACACAATATGCTAATTACCGTTAATGTGTTCCCCTTGTGTCGCACCGGTGAAAAATAACGATATTTGAAAGCGCAGCCGATTTCAGCAATATTTCAATTGGTAAAAGGCAAGTCAAGGCATTACATGTTAATGAATAGGGCGCACAGAAATGGCAAAAAAAAAAACCTACGGGCATCAAGGCAACTGGACTATGAGCTGGGAGGGGCACAAGGCAAATTTTTCCGCACGCGTGCCTTCGGTTATTTGCGCCCTGCTTGTGTTGGTAGTCTTCAGGTGACTTCTTTGAAGATTTGAGCAAAATTAAAGATGCATTATTCTGTTATTTGTTTTAGGGGGTGGTCAAAACTGGTTCCTGCACATGTTTGTTACAGAATGGCTAAGCGATATTCGCTTCATGCATTTGTTACTGTTATTGTTTAAACTACTTTTGCAGTGACACCTTGTGGAGGAATTTGGTTTTAAAAGAAAAAATAATTTGCATTTCCTCTTTCTAACTTGAATTCTCCAAAATAATAACAATCCACAGGGCACACTTACACACACGCAAACATATACCACTTCTCAACCATCAGCGATAATCAATAACCATTCGGTGCACTACAATGAAAATATTGGCGCATTTTCGCAAAGCACCCACTGGAAAAGTGAACTCACTCTATCACAAGCTTTCAAATGTACTGGAAATATTTGCCTAATGTGCTGACGCATATTATCACGGCCATGATGGCCCAACAGCGAAAAAAGATGCTCGGATAAGGACCAGGTGGCGCACCCCATGGGGACAAGTACATACACTTCTTCCCCAATACCATTTTCCTACAAAAATTATAGAAAATCGGCGACTTCTACTGGTGTTCCACGTTAGTCTGTGCACCTTATCAGAGAGAACAATGAATAAATGTCCATCTACAATTTATGCCCTATGCAAATTAGTGATCCGGGTGTACACCACTGATTCATTGAAGCCAGCCACAATAATGGGGGCTATGATAAGCTAATCCGCTCCGGATGGGTAGACCCAACACTTCACAGTTCCTTTTTCATCTGGAAACTGCAGACGTTATCATTGTTACTTACTTCATAATGCATACTGAAAAGCATGCAGGGTCCCTACAATCACCACGATTTAAGGATTAAGCTATTTTCAATCTGACGTGCGAACACAAATAACTGTCCTCATTTCACGATAAAACTGATGCGGTAGAGGTTTTTGTTAGAGGGTCTCTAATGTGCACTTCGTCACATTTTCTTTGACCCTAATTTCTTTCCTTTATGCGAAAGGGGAACAGCAGGGAACAAAGCTCATGGAAGAAAAAAAATGGCAAACTGTGCCCTAACATCTTTGTGCAGAACCAACACCGTAACTTGGCGTAACACCATTTCTATGCAATTTATTGCGTTTACAGCAGCAATCGAAAATCCATTCACCTATATGAAAATGCAGGTGAACCGGTGGCTAACAAACTTTTAATTAGCTTTTTTCAAGGATATAAATAAAAACTAAAAATATTAATATGATTAGTGATATGGGTGTTGGTTCTCCAAGATGTTACAGATCCATAGCTTCACCACAATCAAAATTTCTGTCGTGATTTTGCTCATCTTCGCTTTCTTTTTGAATAAATGATGAATTACACGATCAAAGTTATTGACATCCCAGCAGACGTTTGAGACCTTTATTTTCTGCGTGAATGAGGCTGTAGCTCAATTTAAAGTGGGCGGTGAAAACAATTCCAAAAAGCTGTTAACGGCATAAACAATGCTTTGCACAGTCCCAGAGAATCGGCAGCCGGTGTCCTATTCATCAACGGGCGGATTTACTTTTATCAATAGCCCATTATTGCTGGAGTCAATGAACGTGGGGTACTCACTTGGTCACGATATCAGGAACCCAAAAGGTGACTGGACATTATAAATTTCATTTCAAGCAAATGTGATATACTAGAGTGATGAGCAATGCATAGAACTGATTTGAAATTGAGCACAATTTGTTTAAGCAAAAATTAGGTAATTGTTGGTCCTCTCTGGTGCGTCACGTTGTAAACGAAGAGATCTGGCCAGCTTACCCTATACTAGGAAAAAATAGCTTTGGATCATGGCACAAGAGACTTATCTCAACCTTTCCAATTGGGAAGTCAGACCACGTCAAACCACTACATATATGAGGCAGAAAGGAAGCAAAAAGATTACTCTCTTTGAAGGCCAGAAGACCAAGTGAACCTTATACAAAGGAGTGAATGTTATTATGCATCTTGATAAAAGATGACACGAAGAAATTTTGTTTGCATCATGAGTAAGTGTTCCTGGCCCAGTATTCTACATGCCAAAACTCCAAGCTGCGCATGATCCCTTTAATTTGCATGTCAAACCAATAAGAAAGAATTTGCGTCTGAATCACTCCTGATTTAGAGGACATGTTGAACAATACTAACAGGCTTCCTTGATGTTTCACCGATCAAACTTCACAGACTTAACCAAGCACAAAAATGTCAATACTTGAAATGTAAAGCTCAGAAGACAACTGACGTCACTGTGGAAAAAATGGCAAAAGTTGCAAATAATGACCAATGAGTCTAGTGATATGTCCTTCAACTTCCATCCAGACCAATGTCCAAGCAAGGCCGTATGCAGGATTTATTTTGGGGTGCGGGACTTTGAAAAAGCGGACTTTTTTTTTAAAAAGTGGACTCTTTTGGTAAAAGTGGACCTAACCCCACTAAAATGGCCCCTTGGAATTTTTGAAAATGTTATCATCAAAATGTGGATTTTTTTTTTTTTTTTTTTTTTTTTGGGGGGGGGGGGGGTGCGACCACCCCACCTGCGTACGGGTCTGTGTCCAAGCAAAGAACTGCAAGAACTGTGATAATAATTTGATTGAAAAGACCAAGACTAGAAAAACCAAGATTTTAACACTCTACTCCATTTCCCTACCTTTGTGCAGTGACGTCATCACAAGATTTGATGGAAACCATGCGTGCTGGCTTAAAGCGACAGCATTTTTACACGTGTGCACAAAACCGGAATATATTTATGCGTGCCCAAAGGCTGCATCACGGTTATGACATCACTGCACGGAGATAATGAAATGGACTATAAATACCATTTCATAAGTATGTCAAGAATTTAGTGAATTTGATATAACTGAACATACAGTACGGCAAGCCAGATAACTTTGAAGAGAGATGGGGATCTTGACAGAATCAGAACAAAAGAAAGGGAGACCATTACCAGAAGATATCAAAGAAAGATAGGATACAGTAACAGTAGTGTCGTCTGCTGTCGCGGTTTGTGAATGGGGCCAAAGGTCACATGAGGTCACAAAGACCACATAAGGTCACCAACATGTCACCCCACCCCACCCCTCCTTTCCACTAAGTTACATCATCGTAGCCCTTACAGAACTCATACGGCATGCAATATATTAAGGGTTCACATTTTGACTGGGCAAAGGTCACATGTGGTAATCAAGGTCACATGAAGGCACCAACATGTCACCCCGCCCCCTCCTTTCCACCAAGTTACATCATCGTAGCCCTTACGGAACTCATACGGCATGCAATAAATTAACACACACACATGCACACACATACACACACACACGACAAGAGTAATCCCTTAGTGCCTTCTGCAATTCTTGCAGACAACACAAAAAATAAAAGGAGAGAAAGGCAAAGAAATCAACAGGAAGACTTCTGCTGGCCAATATGAAAGAATTGTACTTGGAGTATAAGAAACCGCATCCAAATGATCAAATTGGATTGTCAAAATTTTGTGAGATTTGGAAAGATTATGGAGCTCAATTGTGTCACAGTCGTTTGCCAGGTATGCACACAGTCTTCGAAAGTCAAAAGCAAACTAATTCTTGTCAGTATCTCCTGCAACAATTATTACAAAGGATGCAATACAAAAATCGTTTTGTGATATGCAATCAAGGGAATGCATTTTACATAGATGTTGAGAAATTACCCAGGAAAGATGCGCCTTCCTGTTTTATATGTTAGCAGAGAGTGTCTGCCGCAGACTTTAGTGAGATGACATCATCACTTCAAGTAGTGGAAGCACAACTGATCGCACTAGCGACTATGCAAGAACCTCTAGATAGTTATATTGAAAAACTCTGCGAACAAATTGACCAATTGACAACATATCACTACATTGCAGAAGTTCAAGCTGCGTACTTGCATGACCACAAAGAAAATCTACCACATGATCATTTTGCTTAATTTTACAGAAAATAACTCTTTTGTTGTGCAGGATGCCATCCAAGGGCATCACTGGGATAATTCTCAAGCCATGTTACATCCTTTTGTTTTGTATTACCATGACAGTGAATCTGATGAACTTATATGCTCAAGTTTTTGTGTTATCAGTGATTGCATGACCCACAACACTGCCAGTGTGCATGCCTTCCAAGCTGAACTGATACATCTTTCATTAAACCAAAGTTGCCTCACGTCCAGAAGCTTATATATTTCAGTGATGGCTCAGGTTCCCAGTACAAAAATTGCAATTTTTTTGTAATCTGCAGCACCATCAGGATGACTTTGGTCTAAATGCTGAGTGGCATTTTTTGCCACTAGCCATGGCAAGAGCCCATGTGATGGAGTGGATGGTACCATTAAGCACTTAGTAGCACGAGCCAGTCTTCAGGCCCCTATCACTGGAGAAATTCTCACAGCAATTTCAATTTGGGCAGGATCACATTTCTTTCATCTGTTTCTGATAAATGGACCACAGTGGAAATAAGTGTACATTTATGTATTCTTTTCTGTGTTTTTATCCGTGGATGTATTCCTAAATAAAATGAAATGAAATGAATATGAGTCAGCATCAGCATGCTTTTCGCCTAGAAGAAAGATTTGTCCCACTCAAAACAGTGCATGGTACTAGGAGCCATCACAGCTTTGTGACTGCAGAAAACAAACTCATCATTCATGGGATTTCAGCTGATGCAGAAGGTGTTACTACATTTGTCTGGACAAGTGAGAACCACAGAAATGAATGCTGGGTCCCATTTGAGCACTTTTAATGTACTGTGCCAGTGCCATCACTGCAAGGAAGGTCACCACAAATATACCAGTTGAAGAGGGAGGTCATTGACAATGTTCAGGTCAAATTTACAGAATTTGTTAAGTCTCACTAGTCTACAGTTTCACATTGTATGCAGCTGACTCTTAAAACTTCTGCAATTCTTCCAAAGATGTCATCAAGAGAGCAGTTTCAGAAAAAGGAATGTCAAAATCAATCAAAATTTACATGAAGGATACAACCAACATTGCACTAACCATGGAGTGCACAATGTGCTGACTGCTAGGGCCATTTTTGTGTCGCCTGCCTTAAGGCAGGAAGACACATAGGGATCACTTTGTCTCCTGTAGGCTGTAGTCTGTTGTTGATGTCTGTTGTTGTTGTGAAAAAGGGTTAACATTTGCTTGTAATATCCGCATACTTTGATGGATTTAAAACAAACTTCAGTTGTAGATGCAACATGGGATCCCGCATTTGCTGATGAGGTCAAAGGTCACATACTAACGTCAAAGGTCATGTGAGGTCAAGTTGTAAGATAGGCTGAAAATGTAAAATTGACCTAAATTGAAAAGTTGAAGTTCAATTGGAACCAAACTTGAACCATAGGTGCAACATTGGATCCCGCATTTGCTGATGAGGTCAAAGGTCACGTCCCAAGGTCAAAGGTCATGTGAGGTCAAGTTGTAAGATAGGCTGAAAATGTAAAATTGACCTAAATTGAAAAGTTGAAGTTCAATTGGAACCAAACTTGAATCATAGGTGCAACATTGGGTCCCTCATTTGTTAATGAGGTCAAAGGTCACATGCCAAGGTCAAAGGTCAACTGAGACCTATCATTACAAACCACGACGGCAGGTGACACATGCGGTCCGAGGACCGATGTATTTTTTTACCATTCCCTAAAAAAGTAAAATATGCAAACATTTACATTTTGCTCAAATCCTCAAAGGAGTTGGCTAGAGGACCCGCACACAAGAAAAAACACCAAAGGTTAAAAAATATGCAACCATTGGTCAAAAAGAAATATTTCTGTATTTGGCAGAATAACTGTAGTAAAACCTTTAATCTTACCCAAATTTAACCATTCTTAACATTCCATCCCATTCTGATAATTTTATTCAAAATTTCTAATACATTTGGAAAAGTGATAAAATTAAAAGGACCCAAAATGATAAATGATAAAGAATTTGGTGGTGCTTAAAGCTCTAAAAATAACATGGATAAGGAGATAGATAATTTATTCATAGACAAAAAAACAAACAATGCTTTGTTTGAACACTGTAGCTAAAATAAATATTTTTTTTAATACATGGGTGCAAACTATTTGGAAACGAGAGCATCAACGATGCATGTAAACCCTTGCTTATGATACAGCAGGTATCTACAGCCTGTCTCAAAAAA
>JAMKCH010065597.1:0-43682 GCA_023653785.1 Ophioderma brevispina
TCCTATATGTGCGAGAGTTACATTGTATGAGCTCTATTACCTAGTTTCCATATCTTGTATACTGCGATGGAAGAAACCTAGTTCCTCTACTGTCATTATGATGGTCTTAAATCTTGTGTATACATATACTTTTCTTAGCATATATATAAGTTCATGCTGTAGTATGAACAATTAAAATTGTAGATAGGAATGCCTGGACATGGTTGACTAATCAGATGTTGTTCTTTCTTTCGAAATAACTTCAAGGTCATTTAAAAAACGTCAAATAGCATAATCGAATATCGGAATTATCTTTATTCCGAAGGAGTTAGGGAAAATAGGGATCCTTTTCGATAATTGATCCTGAAACATCGTGTAGTGTACAGTCAGTTTGCTCTTTCAGAACGACAGAGTTAAAAATACTTTCCCAAAGCTGGTCGGCATGCCCAAACAAACTAAGACAGTCACACCGAGATTTTTTTAAGTTGAAGCCTTTCGGTTGAACAAAAATGGGAGTATGTCATTAGTAGTGGACATCACCACTTTTTAATAATACATGTATATGCCATTAATACATGGCCGCCATTAAAAAGAAACTTCAAATATTAGTGAGACCAAGTGTATGTGCAACAGGTAAATTTAAGGTACGGTGTTGTATGTTCAGATTAGTTGAATGAATGGCATTGAAGAAAGTTTTTGTTGGTCAATATAGGCAATATAAGACATGCATGGGTGGGCATTCCTTCTCAGTAGAAGATGTGAGACAAGTTACATAGCTGCCCAGACCTGGAGTGAGACCAAGTCAAGCCGGCCGCACGCTTTGTCTTTGAAGTGCAGTATGCCATGGGACCAACAAATCACTGTCAATTCCTAAAAACAAGGCGGAATCTTCCGGGGGGGGGGGGGGGTTCTCAGGGGTTTGTTGGGTACCCATGCTCGTTCCAGGGGGTTTTGAAGGTGACCCCTAACGGGACCAATTTTCAGTGAAAATATACCCCTAACGGGACCAGTTTGGGCGATTTTACAGTGGTGAAAATATACCCTAACGGGACCAATTTGAAGTGAAATTATACCCCTTGGGCCTTGTTTCAAATACGTGACAATGAAAGAAAGATATGACCTTTAAAAGATTAATATACAAGAAAATGACACAGTGTGCTACTGCAAGAAAAATTACAAATTTGGGGTTCTTTTGTGGATATGTTTAGGTAATGTTCCGATTTGTATCATTGAACCAGTCACAATCACAACTGATTTGATACCCATAGCGGGACTAGGAACTTGATTATTGTGGTTTCTGAATTTGATACCACTAGAGGTAGTTCCCGAATTGCAGATAGTTCCCTCTTTTTTCGGCACGAGCATGGGTACCGAACAAAATCCAAGAACCCCCCGGGGATCTTGTTTCAGGCCGTCAGAATGATCACAAGGAAGCTTTCTTACACAAACCTATGCTAAACGCATTAAGGTTCTACCATAGTCAATGTGACATAAAATAAGACAATGAGTGAGATAAATGAAGCTGTGATTCTCACTCTTTAGAGCTAAAAGTATATCTTCAGTTTGGGATCATAATTGAACTTGCAAGGGAAGTTTATTTGACGCTTACTTTGGACACTGTGAGCCTATGTAGGACCTAATTAATATATTTAAATGTAGAAAAGTTACTGAAAAACAATTTAAAAGTATAAGGTTTTGTACACTTTTAGTTACCATGCATAAAATTAATATGATAGGCTAATATCTTGGGTTTCATAAATACAATATATTCCATAGAAATACAATGTGCAAGTCTCCGAATCAGCAACCTAATTAAAAAATCTTTAGGGGTATTACAGGGGGGTTGCCCACCTCAAATTATTTTTCATTGGTATTAATGTTCCAGTAGGGTCCACACTATTATCAGGGGGGCCCCAGAAAAATTTCGAATTATCATACCCCCCTATCACACCCCCCTACAAGTTTACGTGTCATACAGAGTCAAACGCTTGTGATTTAACTCTGCATCATTATAAAATGGGCTAACGTCTCACGCTATGGAGATAGTTGAGTATGGACCTATTTTTTTGGTGCTTTTAAAAATCTGAAGCCCGGGCAATGAACAATTGGCTGGGTGGTTGTAATGACTTAGAGTATGAGGTTGATTGTTACTTGAAAGCAACTGCTTCGTTTGGGTTAGGTATTTTAAAGATTCACTATAGACCGTGTCACTAATTGTTGGTGGCACATAAACCAAAAAGTTTCTGTGAATATGTTGTTGCGGAACTATGTTTTTGTTGTCGGCTGAACTGTGTTCATGGAGGCACATACTTACTATGCAAATCTGTGTGTCAGTTGTATGTCCATCCGTGTGACTCGGTTAACCTTCGAAAAATGTCAGCAGGCTCTAAACGCTATGCCCGATTGACATCATTATTCTGTTGTATGGATCCAAGGAGTCGTCCGTAATTACCTCTTGTAGAGGAGATAGTTGGAGCTATCGTTTAGCGGGAAAGCCAGCTCAGGAGCAAACCTAGGGCTATATTGGTCATACGGTCACAACATTTGGCATTATCTCTTCCGAGAACTCCAATAACACATGGTCTGCGAAGAAAAATCCATCATTTAACATGCCGGCGCTCTAAAATCTTATTTAATTGTACTAAATGCGTGATCGTGATCAAAGAAGAAATCCTTGTGGAGTGATGTTGAATTCGGCAGTGTATAGGTTCTTAATACGTACAGCCACAGAGCACTCGTAATCGCGCGTCGTATTTCGCTGAAACATCGAGAATTCGGAAAACGTGATCTGCGTCGACTTCGGAGATTTTACTACGTCACGGAATTGCCCTAACAAATCATGACAATGATCCCTATATGGAAATTGATTATGCGACACGCAAGTGCAGTTGCGACAGGAATTGCGATTTATAATGGGATTAAGATTACTGTTACAGCTATGGGACAAAGCTGTATGTGCTATTCATTATGAGAAACCACAACTCTCGCATTTCTTAATTAAATCTTGCGGTGTATAATCAACAGTATATTTTAGGTTTCTAATCATGATTTCAGAAAACTTACGACCGAGTATATTTGCACAGACAAGATAACATTTCCGTATTACCTTACCCAACAGCTAATGGAATAGTCTTCTAATGAATAAATGTATTAAGGTTAAAGCGTCATCAGTCGAGCAAATTCTGCACCAAGGGCGGGAGCCTAATGTATCCGTGTGATATATATAGCGCCCCATTTAGGAGGCATTAATTTGCATTCATTACACTGGAAGGAAGTAGTAATAAACACGGCCTTAAAAGATGGCAACAATGACAGTAGGCGCGAATAGATTTCGTACTATGACCATTTTTTGTGAGAGGATTGGTAAATTTCACCAAGGTTAATCCTAGCCACATGAGTAATTACCCTGCATGAGCAGTTTATAATGAGCTGTGATTAGAAATTTAATACGTAGCGACTGGACGGTAACCTATCCATGTGTTAGGATCAAGATGAGTTTCTTAAGAACAGGTTTGATGATAGATTGCTTGAGCGTTGTTGGAAATATAACAAGAACAAGTGTGTGAGGTATTTAATATTCTTGCTACAATACGGTAGTTGAGTAATAAATCAATGTTATTTTTAACCAAATGAGGTTAAAGTACAAGAGAACAAGTTTGTTTGAGACTCTGAAATTACTTTTTCAAACCTACAAGCAAGTTAAAGGTTTAAAAGTTTCAAAAACATCATACCACCAGAAGGAACATCATTTCTAATGTTTTCATCTAGTGATGAAAAATGACAGAATGATGTTTGCTAGTAGCTCATGATCCGGATTACATACACACTGCGGTAAAACCCGTGTGTCTTATTAAGCAACCCATTGATTATTGAAAACATATCTTTCACGTTGGACTTACAAACAATTTTAATAAAAATATTTAGTCTTTGATTTCATGATCAGTTAGTGACATAATCTTTGTGAGTCAAAAACACTTGATGATCTTGTTCATTACGAAACTGCGCCACTTAAGTCAGTGCGTCGTCGGAATTCGTCTCTTAGTATGGATGGTTTCATTATATACCATGGAAGTCTTGGTTTTATCAAAACGGTTTCCTAGTGATGATGACAACTTGATCAATAACAGATGGTGTCAGTGACTCATAAGAATCGATGAAAATGTTGGGATCAACACAATCAGATTAGATCAAAGCTGCCATCATCAGATTTTTGTTCGTGCACCCAATTAGTGATTTATTTTCCCATATATCACCTAAAGGTGATGTTACCCTGACTAGGATTAGTCCAGGCTACAGACAATGTAACTAATATCAATCCTGTTTTATTAGATATATTATGTTTTTCAAACTGTTCCAGACAGTTTTTTCCGACCATGATCTGGAATCGTTGGCATGCCAGGACGATCAACCTTGAGCATTTTCGTAGATGTGTGGGAATAGAAACGCAAAAAATCAAAATGGCCACCACAATACCAAAACATTCATCTCTTGTTCACTCAAAAAGTTGTAAATTTTCAGCCTGTATCGTTTAACATTCATTGTGACCAACTAACGTATGATTATGTAACCAAACGTAATCAATTATTCACTAGGCTGTCAAACAATTAAAGTGCCTGTCGTGATCTATTTTTCATCTGCAGTTTGGTATTTGGTATCTACCTTGATGTTTGCCAGTCAAGAAAGTAATAGAACCATATAAACAATATTTTTAAATTTGGATTATAAATTCATTCATTATAGGATCCAAAATGACTTCCGATGCTCTAAGATGCCTATAAATGATAGCTGTGTCTAACCTAGTAATGCAATGTTTTGTATATCCTGTAAGTCAATCAGATCAATGCACCATGTGCCATCCCACGATGCAATCCCAAGATGGGTATAGCCAATATGGCTGGAAATGGGCACTTCTACGCGGCCGCGAAAAAGTCGATCCAATATAGTATAGAGATATATGTTTCTTGTTTTTGGTCGGTTTGGGAATCCCTATTGGGATATTTTCTGAATAACTGGCTCAATGAAACTAAGATAGCCTCTTACTGGGATTTTTGGAAGGGATAATCCAACTAAAAACACAAAAGATATATCTTAGCCTTACAGCGTGAAGAACAAGGCGAACTGGTTCAGCGATGCGTTAAAAGATGTCCCCGCCGAAAGTCGCAATCACTAACATGAGATAATAAATGCGGCTCAATGTATGTCACCATAGAAACCCCACCCGTCCCCTCCCCAACACACCACCCGTCCCCCTCCCCAAAAACCCACCCGTCCCAACATCCCGACATCCTAACTCTCACCCTACCCCTACCCAACCCCACCCAACCCTACCCCTCCCCAGCCCCTCGCCGACACCCCACCTACCCCTGGCGAGTGGTCTTTCACATAGCCGAAGGCGAGGACACCATTTTGTATATCCGATGTACGTTTTAGTGTGATTACAGCAATATGGCATATTTAATTTAGCTAAATTTGCCAATCCTGAACCCGCATATATATCCACACACTTTCAAATGGCAAAGAGGCGCACCATGATTGTTCTCATGCAGTGAAGGAATGTTGCGTATTCTGGTGCACCGTTTCAAAAGATGCAATTTTGCCGATTTTGCATATTAATTAGCTCATTGATATGTATTTGCCCGAAATATGCCCAACAATACCATCCAGGTCGAGAAAACTCTTAAACCCGCTTCCTTTCCACCAAGTTACATCATTATATGGCCTTACAGAACTCCAGATAACTTATGCAAATTAGTACTTAATTAAGCATATTTTTACGCCCAAAATATAATCAGGTCGAGACCTCTTCAACCCGTTTCCTTCCACCAAAGTTAATCTCGTGCCTTTATGAACTCCAGATAAATTGTACACCCATATGGCCAAATGTTTACATTTGTATGTGCCCGTATTTGAACCTTTTTCATCCTACCCTTGACAGGACCCAGGGGAGGACCTGGGGGGAATGGATTACATAGATAGTAGGGGCTTGTCACCTTATACATATACCATGAGTTTGGCTACTCTAGCTCATCCAGAAAAAAAGATATGCTCAAATGTTCAAGGGTTAACATTTTTGTCACGGACATACGGACATACATACGGACACACGGACATACGGACGGAGCCCATTTTATAGTCCCCTCCCGAACTTCGTTCGGCGGGGACAATTACTGACCTTTACTGATTGACATTTGCTGCCATATTGAATGCCTATCTTGGATGATATCTTGCAGATATCAATCAATTTGATTATGTTATGATATTTAAATTGCTCTAAATCAGTTATAGTGCTACACACAAACACGTCAGCTCTTGGCTATATGTATATAGTAATGAATTTGCCATTTTGGAGCCATCTTGAATGGTTTATTGATTTGATTGATTATTATATTGTTGAAAGCTATTCATAATGGTTTCAATTAAAATATTGATTGCAAAAGTATTGGTATATATACCAAGTTACCATTCTACGGTCAAAGTAGAGAAATATCAGATGCTTTGTTGTATCGGCCGCCATATTGAATATCTTAATTAGGTGGTTAATGAATCATATTTTAATTGGTCACAATGGGTGTTTTAACTGGACAAAGAAACAATTACAACTTTTGAGGAATTAACATATGAGTTTTTAGTGTTTTGGTGGCTATTTTGAATTTTTGCGTTTCTTCGAAAATGCTCAAGGTTTTTTGTTTGGCATCCATCGGATTCAGATTTAGCAGGAAAAACTGGTCTAGAAACCGTTGTAAAACATTATATATATGGTATAACAAGGTCACATGGTCTGTAGCCTGGACTAGATAAGGTATGTTTCTGTCCGAAAAGCTGCACGTTAGCGTGTCCTGCCCATTTCAAAATGGCCGCCATTGTTTTTTGTAAAACCGCCATTATAATTTCATTACAGATAGAAAATTTATCCAAGACTACACGAAACTAAGTTTTTAACTGCCTGAAGGAGGTTTAACATACCTAGCGTCCCAAGATGCGCCCGCTTGATATTTTTAGGAGGCACATACTCTGGGCCATTCTCCGAGAAAGTGTTCAATTGGGGTTTTTGTTCGCTTCGCGTACTAGTCGTGCACTCATAGTTTTTAAAGTTTGTTTTGCCGTTAAGAATGACATATTATAACTATAATCATTTCTCTCTTATTAGGAGTTATGTTTCAAAATGATTCCTTGACTAGAAGATTGGATAACTGGGTGAGAAACAATATCAAGCACATAAGGCTAAAGATGCATTGTCATTCTTGCTTACCGCCATTGTCGCCAGGCTTAGTCGAATCCGTCTTTAAAATGTGTCCTGCCGGCTCATTACAGCAATGAGCGCATAGTCAATGACACATCATTGCGATTTGACAGCACCCTCTATTATGGCCCACTGATAGTTGAAAAAATTAAATAATTATGTATGTGTGATTATTAAATTTTCGCAAGAGTTCTCTAAGAGCATGTCCGCCATATTGCAGCACACAGATACCGGCTTCCAGTAATTCGAGCATGATACAATATTGTAATAAACCCGAAGCGGCAAGAACAATGTTTCCATGGAGGTCATTACCGCGCCGAGAACGGGACCGCCACTTCCGCTACGCTTCTGCCAAAAAGACCTGAGAGTAGAGTAGTAAGATAGCACATGCCCAAAAAATGCAACACGAAGGTTTTTGGCAATATCTGGTAGTGTTAAGGTCAGCTTAACAAATATCAAAAGTTGCACAAAAATCGAAGTCGAAAAAAGTGTCAAAACTATGACATAAACAAAATTGGCCGCCCATCCACGCCACATTATAAAAACATAAACTTCCCCACATTATCTGGGGGGCACGTAGATGAGCAAACAAGGACAAACAAGATGTCACTTTTCTATAATTTCTGAGCATACTGACTTATCATTCACATCCCCATGTAAAAGCAGCAAAGTTTATGACAGTTAGATACAGTCATCCTGTGGACTCAAATTCACACTGTCTATCCCCCCGCCCGCGGTACCGGATTGGGCCAAAAGAACAACTCCAAGTATGGTCATTTCCTACTAATCTAGGCCATTACAAATCCATTACATGGTATTTATGACAGTTCGATTATCAATTGATTCCTCTAATAAAATTGGCTGCCATCCGACCATTTTCAAAAGTACAAATTCTTTTTATTCTGGTAAAAGGGACCAAAAATGTCAAATATGGTGTTAGTTGTTATTAGGCTAATTTTAGCATAAGAAATACATTAACGTGGTTGCGTAAAGATTTGAGGGACAACTTTCATGTTTAAAACTGGCACACTGTTGCCATTTTTTACATATGGCTTTAACCCTTGAAATAGCCTCTTTAGAATCAGATCCAGGATAACCCAATTGACAAACGGATTTCCCCTCTTTTATAGTTTGGCGTCTATCCTCTCTGGGTTGTTTCATTTTACACTTACGGCATTACTACAATATATTCGATATTAATTAATGTATTTCGGGGATTGTTGTGGTGAACATTAGTAGCAATATTGGTCTTTTAAGGCTTCCACAATAACCTTTAAGTTCATTAGTCGTAAATGTGAAACCATCCACTCAACCAGAAACGCCCTACTCCTACCAATGTTTACTATTATTCCATCCCCCTTTCCCCGTCACCTCCCAATTAAATATGGCCGTCACGAAAACACCTTGTTATTGCAAGTAGATAAGACTCGGAATCCCCCACACTTAAACTATTACCTTGTCTTCAAGACTTAATCTTGAGATTGAGACTGGTTAACTCACCAAAGTCGTTTTGCTGACATAGACCATAGTTCCCAACCAAGCTGCCTTGGTGAAGATGTTTTTTTTTAGAAAAGGTAAATTCACCGTACCTGTAGGGTAATGAGTCCAAGGACACTTGATTTTGCTGATCATTGACACCGGGAAACCATTGGGTGCAGCCTTATTGCCAGCCTTTATATTTTCTATCGACTTCTATGGATTCGATATTGGTGAACCCCACTACTCGGAACAAAACTCGTCAAATCACAGAGCAGGAGGATACCAATGGCCCTATATGACTTTGACTCCGGAGGAAAACAAGATTTTTTGCCCCAAACCCCCAATATTCTGAAGTGTATCGAAACTTGAAAAATGCGTATTGGCAAAGAACAAATAGGAGCAAATGTCATCACTGAATAAGCGCTTCCAGGATTTGATAGTCACACAGTGTTTTGGAGAAGGTATTTTGTACTGTCAACAGATCTGAGGTCTTTTCCAGTTGGGGTTTGTTGATTAGAATTATGCCATGCAACTGCTGTTTGCTACTTTCAACATTGCATTCTTTTTCACCAGAAAAATTGGTCGCATTTGATATGTTCTACCTGATTTGCCGATACTAGTTTGCGACATCATGTGTGAAGTTTTTGTCACCGGTTTATCAGGAAAAGTACAATGGCATGATTTGCCATAATGCAGTCAAACGGTTGAAAGATGCTAATAATCCTGTGTGTGTTCACTTACGTGGATTCTCCGTTACATCCCAAGTGATGAAAAGAGAACCCTCCATCAACAAACATAGTCATCAGTCTGGTGTCACGGCTCAGGGGCAGCAGCCTTGTACGGCGACACCTGTTGGAAAGCTCATTCAAAAATTGGCTTTATTGGCTTGGATACATAAAACATGCTTGCCTAAAAAAACCGGATAGCGGATATGGTGACAGTTTATGGCAAAGCGGAATTATCTAAAGACAGTTCTCCAGATGGGGATACTAAAAGGAATCTTGAAATAACAGAAATTGGTCATCGATTCCTTGACAGCCCGAGGAATGCAAGGTCTTGAACTTTAGCTTTCCGTTTGTAGCAATATCAGAAAAGTGAGCTAGTTTTCCCATTTGTTTGACTGTATCTTTGTCTACTTGGAACAGATCTGCTGTTACATTGACTCTCACCAGCATTTATACATGTACAAATGTTCTCCAAGGCCTTTTCTCTTTTATGAAGTTGAGAATGCAGTTTCAAAACTGGCTGCCAAAAACTTGGCAAGTTTCATCCGGTCTTTCCATGGTGATTTAAGTTACTGGATGATTATGACATATTCACAGCTTAAACACTCTCAAAGCAGCCGTTGTTTCAACACTGCGATACCACTGGCTGAATACAACCCAAAATACCAAAACTGAACTAGCCAATATAGGATTCCAAATCAGGTAGACAGCAAATGTATCCCAAATTTGTGGGGAAAGAAGACGTTCTCTCAAATGATTGGCTAGCAGGCTTCATAAACTTAATTGGTGACGCAATGCAACAGAGACAACCGCAACGTCTAATTCTATTGCTAAGAAGGAGAGGTGATGTTTTGATATAGCAACAAAGGCCGTCCCCCATGAGATTCAAGTTAATTTGTCAATATATCCTACTTAGGGAAGGACCACACGATCCTATTGCGAATTGCTCCATTTGAAGAAGAGCGCTGTAATGAACTTTACTTTCGGTCTGGCAGAGACCAGAAGGAACAGACTGAAAAACAATGCGTATGCTATACAAGTTCTGAAGCGCTTAGTCAGTGATAAAATCTCTTAACTTATAATCTGCTGGTTTTGCCATGATTTCAGGGGTTTTGCGCGATACTACTTCATGAATATTGGTGGTTGGCAAGAAGTCTATGTTCTTCAAAGTACTTCATGGGAACCCCTGGTGTTACGCGAGTATTGGTAAGAGTCTCCCAATATGCGGATCCTGAAGTTGAAAGAACGTAACGGTTGCAATGCATGGTCGTCCTGTTAATGTCAGTAATCGGAGTCTTTTTATGGTAAAAGGGTTTACCAGGGAATTAACAGCAGGAACTAAACATCTTGTTAGAACCACTCATGGCTGGTGCGGATACGAATTTCGCCTCCTTTATATTTAACGCCGGCCCAGGATGATTAGTAGTAAGCAGGAAAGTATTAAGGATGGAATTCGGACATTTTCTTTGTGAGCAGTTGTAAGGCATAAATTTTCTGCTCTCTGATGGATGCACCATGTTAGATATTGGGTCTCAAACTGCGACAGGTCATCGAGATCGTACTACCCGCACGGAGATGATGGCCTCTACTCTTTTTAGGCATCAGTTGGTAAGGTAGTTCAAGAGCCTCCTCATAGAACAATTGCAGTGAAAAGTTGTAGTTCTGTCTGACTACTCTTCGCCCTGCAATGAAGATGTCTACCAAAACCCTCGCTGCCAAAATTCTACTCTGGACAACTGAATTTAAGCGCATTTGCAGTTGCAGCCACGAAAGCCTGATGGTACACAAAAAGTCAACTGAATGGGCTGGAGATAGGGGGAAGGGGGCAAATTGTTTCCTGCCGTGTATAAACACAAGTCTGCACCGAGATTTGCCCGGGAAATGCTTCATGCAATTGTTCTTCAGGATGCATCAGAATGAAGGTCTTCTTGCAGAAGGAATGGACTGCACCACAGCTTGTGGCCTTCAGTGTGATAAACATGGATCACGAACCCGTCTCCCTCCCAATGATGAACTTGAAGGACTAAATAAGTAACAGTCGTGGTTTTCGATCGTTCTGTTGGAGCAAATACACGGGTTTCTCTGCGTACACTCTGTGGTGATCTGAGTGTGCTAATGTGAAAACTTGGACTTTCTGTTACTTGCCCACTTGAAGAATTACACAATTTATCTGCAACACACCAATATTTGGAAATGGTTTTGCCTTTGATAGATTTAGTCTAGCCGTAAAAATTTCAACCATGCTGCCCGAATTTTGACATAATAGCCACACTAATTATTCACTTTAAAAAGCCATCTTACTTGTATTTCTTATACTCAGCAATTCCTAACCTCTCACCACTTTATTTCCATTTTTGCCCTCTGCTTCCGAGATGAAGACCTTCATAGCTTTTCCACATGGCAGATGGCAGCCATACTGGATTTCGCGGCCCAGCTGATACTCAAGTAAATTACCCCCATATATCGATTGTTATGCTAGACTTGTATGGCAATGTATATTGTTGTCATTTTGGCCATTCCGGCACAGAGATACAGAAATTTACTTTTCCAACCACGGGATGGCGGCTCTCCGTGACCTTTAGTTATTGATATTGAGTGAAGGCGAATCTGTCAACTCTTTCCTTCTAAAAACCCATTTGTCATGATTTAGAATAGCTATGAAATGACATCTGTTGGTTCTTTTAGCTCATTTACTGCCCCGCGATCGAGGATTCTGTTTTTCCCAAAATGGACGGTATTTGCCAGGCCGTTCCTCTGCGTTATTGTCTAGCTCGACCTCATTTTCTGCCTGCGACATTGTTTTAATTTGGCGATTATTTTTGTATCGTACTTTCATTATCTTCTTCCTCTTTTTCTCTGCCTTAAACTTCTGTTGACCCTTTACCATTGCAGAAAATCTGCAAGAACCCTACTACAGTTGGCAATTTTTTTGGTATGTGGGTACATGTCATATATTGATCATACTACAACGCCGGATCCCACAGTCGAATCCCACACATGCTTAGTATGAAACGTAATACCGTTTGATACAGCGTTTTTTCTTACTTGCGACTAAGTCGGGTGATAGCATGCTATTTACCCAAGACCAGCCACCCGATAAGATAATAGCCGGCCGCCAGATACGTTACCCGGATTATTCACGTGAACTCCGTTGCAATCGTTGGAATATTATAATAAAAGTCGGAATATGTAAGATTCACCTTAATCGCAATCCTAGTTTAGGTTTCACACTGAGGATTAAGTTTACGTCATTTCACATGATTTTCAGCTTTCTCTACATTTATTTTTTAATATTCTTGGTCATTTTGGATGACCAAACTTGAACCCTTTATAGGAGACTAGTGGGTGATATTTGGGAGACTCCAAAAAGAATTTATGGCAATTATATTCCATACAGGCTTGTTTTAAAGATGGCGGTGTTATATTGCTCTAGGGTTTTTTTTTTCTTTAGTGAATACGAAGGAAAAAAGCCAGCCCTAACCATCAGGTGGACGTGAAAAACAAACACTTTCTTAATAATGATCCTAACTCATTTACAAGATGAAAAATTTTTACATTGGGGGTATTGACTTGAGAGAGTGCCGTTATATAGCTGACTAGTTACCTTGGGCATATACAGCAGTTTAAAGTTGGCTCTATAATAGTTCTATATAGGGCGGGTTCCCAGTTTAACAAGGAAGATAATTGTCGGAGTCGAACGATAAACTGGCGAACAGGTATAAAATTTGTTCGACCGTTGCGGTCTTGGATCTCCGAAACTAACCACTGACTTTCTATTTCCGGTGGGATCATTGCTCAAGTTAACCTCCACGCGCATATAATCGCTTAATTGCGCTACTAACCCGTCTACCCTGAGCCATTTTGTGTAACAAAATTGCCGAAGGGGGGTGGCTACCACCCCTCTGGGATTTTCGTTGTATGACACCTGATTCCTGTAAATTGGTACCAAAGGATACGCTTATAGAGTTTCTTCTTTCCATTGGTCCCCCCCCAAACTAAAGTTTTATACTACATCTCCCTTACTCGACTGTATATCAGCATGACGTCATATGTTTGAGGAAAGTACGAAATACCTTATTATAGGGTGAAATTGCTTGGAAAGGAAAATGGGAAGGGATGGCGCAAATGGGAGAAAAGGGGAGATGGAAATCGGAGGAAATATTGATGGAATTGCGGGAAAAATTGACTTTTTTTATCTGGAAATACTTGATTTTATTCGCACAATGTTTTAGCGACTAAAGCTCTCAACTCATAACACCTACTATTATAGCTCTATTTCTCAACATGGCTTTTGGGTTCTCTCCCTTGTCTCTTGTGCTTCCTTGTCATGACTATTCAGTAAGTCATATTCCATCAGTTCGAGTCAAAACAGCCATATGTTGCTAAGAACTCTCGATCTGATCCTAACTTTTGGTGAAAAATATTTTTTTTATTTTTTTTATTTTTTTTATTTTTTTTATTTTTTTTCCTTATTTTCATTCTTTCCTTATGACGTCATTGTGAACGAATGCTTGGCATGTGGTACTATTTTGTATCAAATGGAAAGAGGAGGACCATAGCTAGTCTCTGGTACAAAAAAGTGAAGGTCATGTGATGTTCCTGTGTGTGTTAGGCATGTTTGGTACTTCTCCGGACGGGGGGTCTATGGCAGGTTTCTACCACCCCCCTATCGATCACTTTGGGCTCCCCTGTATTACCTATACCCGGTGGATGTTTGTTTTTGGATCGAAATGAGCACGGTTTTTTGGGGGCCTTTAGGGAACATGTACTGACAATTACATACTCAAGTTTTGGCAGCCAAAACACAGGGTCACACGGTTTTAGCCACGCCGCGGGAAAAAACCTCAGGGGGGGGGGGGGGTGCCACCCCCCTTCGTGTAGCAGAGGGTTAATCCCTATTGTCAT
The DNA here is from genome assembly GCA_023653785.1 of Ophioderma brevispina. Taxonomy (NCBI): domain Eukaryota; kingdom Metazoa; phylum Echinodermata; class Ophiuroidea; order Amphilepidida; family Ophiodermatidae; genus Ophioderma; species Ophioderma brevispina. The sequence goes on from JAMKCH010065597.1 coordinate 14,329, forward strand.
GTATAAGATGAACCGCACCTTATCGATGGCTTCATACATTGACCAGTAAGGCATATGAAGAATAATACTGTACAAATGAGCCTCAATCTAGCGGCGACACAGACGGCCCCCGGGGAGGGCACAGATCTTTTGTGGATCCAGACCTACGGACGACAATGATCGAGCAATACTGTCATGGCTATAACGACTTCCCCCTGCTCGTAGAGTGTGTAGTTTTTCCGGTGACTCGGTTCTGTTTATTATAATGTGGATATTGCGGCCGCGCGAAGCGATTTTGCTGGGCGACTATGTCCGTCGGAGGCTCCTCCGAGGCAAATACTTATCCCAGTGGGCACTCATGAGTTAATCCGTTGTTTCCCCCGGTTGAAAGGACGTTTTTTCCCCACGTTGGCGTTGGGTTAACGAATCACGCTATGTTTCCCCTCATTTCACTCGTGTACCACATCCATGTTCGACAGTTTGTATTGTATCCTGCGCCTTGTCCAATGTTCAAAGCGCTTATACATTTATTCCGCTGCCTAGAATATGGTCAGCGCCTTACAAATGCCCAAGGATACTCTATGACCCATGGGCGGCGCTCCATGGACAATATTCCTAACAGTCCCATTTAGCACTTGGGTAGAGAGAGGCAGCGACGTAAGCTGCTTGCCCAAGGCCACAACACATTAGCCACAGAGGGACGTCGGACGCACTTCCCCGGCCCCTTGGATCATGAGCCGGTCGTTGTATCAGGCCACTGCGCCGTTGCCCCGTGTTCAACTGCCACTGCCCTTTGCTTCCTGAAACTGGACATCCGGGGCCGGGGCCTTCGGGAAGAGAAAGCGAAAAGTCAGATCAACCTGGATACACTAAACTCCTGAATAAAATGGCTGTGGACTGTCTTAAGACCTTATGCGCTTACTCGCAGTGCCGTCCCTCCGGTTTCCTGGTAACAATTTGAAAACATGGCTTATGAAGTGAAAAACATGTTTAATGTAGCAGGCATAAATGTGAATGGTAACACAATACCTGTTGTGGGCCAGCCCCCTAGTTTTTTCTTCGAGCACAGTCACAGTGCTATCTTTGTTCGTGACTATGTACACACCCACCAGGCTACCTTCTCTCCTCCTGTCTATCTACTGCCTAGATAAGCTTTTTCCCCTTGACCGCGTCACTAGTGTTGGCAGAACGGTGTTGCAATTCTCCAGAAGTACGAGAGACAAATTCTGCGGAAGCATGTGGAAGTCAAGAGTTTTCGGTAATGGTTTTTATTAGGATCGAAAAAGCAAGATGTGAAGGGGTGTTTTTCTTCTTGATTTATGTCTCCCCGGAGCGGATATAACCGCCGTCATCATGAGTTATGATCATATCCACAATACACAAGTCATTTAAAATCTCTTTCTGGTGTCTAAAAATATCACTGATTCTTACCGTCTAAATTATTTGGCAATTTTAGTACATTTAACAAAACTGCCTCCTTGAGGTGGCCATCTTGGCCACTTCCCGTTTAGCCCTCGGCCGTAGCTGTTCCCTTTCTTTGTTCGTCTGCCTACCATTCCTCTATATGGCTCACGAGTCCCCCCTCCCGGTTTTTACTTCGTCACACTGGCGCACCATTTTCATGGCTCTTTCTAGGTAATGTCCGCGCTATGTGTCACAAACCACACGCTGGTGGGCACATCCTTCCAGGGGGGACAACCCCCATTACTGGGCGTACTCTGGCCGCTTCTACACTCACAGGGCGGGCCTCCAGTTTTCGGGGCCCACTCTGCCTTTTACGGCTTGGTATATGGAAACGGCCATTACTTGACTTACGATTGGGTGTCGTCTATTCGCTTTCTAGTAGCGGTCTGGGCATATTGGTGTGTGTACGTCTAATTTGGCTGGCAATTGTATTATCCTACAGGAGCTTGGGTGCATTCTGCCTGTGTGTTGTGATGTTTGATACTGTTCCGTCACGACCCCACCCCCTGTGGACGGGCGGTCTGCCGCGTTTTTTTCGCTGGTGCGCGTGCTTTTCTTTTTTTTGTCCAACGTGATGACACTCTCGCGCTTCTTTTGGTGTGCATTTCTGCGGTTTTTTTACCCTTTTGGTCGTCTTCCTCCCTTCTCCCATACCTCCCCCTAACTATGGGCTCCGAGGATCTTGGCATTCCTGCTCCCCTTTTTGCTCCCAGATGTCTTTTTCTTAATCCGACTTTTTTACTAGGCGATAACACGCCTCCCTTTCCTGTTCTCTACCCGCCGACAGTTCTCCGCAGTGGTTCACGTATTTTTTACTCTGTTCACCAATCGCCGGGACATTCGGCAGCACACATGAGGATTTTCCTTCATGGTGGTATACTCGCGTCTTATTGGTGGGTATGTTCCTTCCATGCAGCACGACGAGTGCGTTATTTTTGTTTAAGCAACACTTAGATTGTTCTGGCCACCCTCAGCCTATTGTGAAGCGCCGGTACGCTGGGGTCTCCACCCCTCATTTCCCCGGTTGTCCCCACCCCCCCAGCGCAAATGTTTATAAACCGTGTGTGTGTCGGCCTTCCACTTGGCACACACGGTTATAGTATATACTTTCGTTATTGTATCAGTATTTCCTCTATAGCGCTGCCGCGTCTTGGTTGCCTCACCTCATCCCAGACGCCTGCCCACTTGCCAGATGCATACCTAGCCGCGGTTTCTGACACGATCAGTGTTACCCTTCACCTGTCGGCCGTCTTTTTATTCCCCGCTGATTGTTGATATCATTAGGTTTGTGATGTATCATCCAGCCTATAAAAAACTCTGTATATCCTCTCCCATGAACAATATTCTTCCTTTATTCCAATCTAAACCCAGGCCGGGCTAGCCCCCAATTTGTCACACAGACAACAAATTCCCACGAACCACCACCACGAAATCTAATTACATGTGCTGTGATCCCTTTCGTGTGCATCTCCTTCTCACTTTCACGTTAAGCATCCTCTGTGTATGTGTTGGTGTTCTGTGGATCTCGATGACTCTCGAAAAGACGGTTTGCGTGGTTGCGGAAAACCAAAGTACCACATGACTCATTGCCGACCTCGCCGTTGGCAGAAGGAAGACTGGGCGTCAGGAGGCCACCGTCGGGTTGGATCTTCCGACAGGTTGGACCCCGCCTACCGATCTCCTATTTCCACATTGCGGCAGATTGGAAAGGACGGACTCTACGGCACGACCTCGGAATGGAAATGACAAAGACAGCGGGTTAGTAGTTCTCGAACAATGAACGTGTTGTTCTAACTGTCCCACTTGGCCGGAAACACGGCTTCAAGAATGTGCAGAAGCTCCACCAAATGAGATCTAGTTGTCCTCCGGATGTCATTTGTGTTGTATCGCACGCCATGACTCTTCATTGAAGGCAGCGTAAGCCGCCCTGGTCGGCTCCCCCCCCCCCGCGGGACGCTCGGCCCGGCCTTAGCCTCCCCCGTGCTTTCCCCCGTCCGGCCGGCCGCGCTTTGCTCCCCCGCCCGCCCCGCGCGACCACCGCCCCACCCCCCCCCCCCTTGCCCGCCCCCTTGATGTCGCGGCTGTATCTTTCCCTCTGCCGCAGCTATCTGAAGGCCTCAATTGGGCCAGACCCCTTGCTGCCGCCGCTTCTGAAGCTCCCCTCTTCCCCCTGCCGTAGGCGATCTCCCCCTGCGACCTTCACCCATCTGGAGCTATGTTACAACGAGCCTGCCGACGCTTTGGAGTTACCCCCCGCAGTCTCCTACCACGGACTGCCCGACCGCCCCGCCTGCTCCACCAGGCCCCAACAACCCCCACTCCGGCGTTGCACGACCCGACCCAAAACGCCCCCAACACCCCACCGCATGGGAGCTGGGACCCCACGGGCATCCGCCCCCCTTTGTAACCCAGTATTTCTTGCCGTCGTCGTTCGCCAACACCGTACTGGCACCACTTAGAGCTGAAATCACCGAACGGAGAAACGTGCCCCCCAGCAAGAGCCCCGCGCCACTTTCGAACCCATTCCACATAATATCGAACAGTTTTCATGCATCACAAAAACCCCAACCAAACCAAGTCACTTTCTGCTTCCGCCAAACCGTTCCCGAGCCGCACACTTGTCTCCCTCTGCTTTATGCCCCTCCCTGCAGAGATACTTTCTCGTGGTATTCGAAAACTGGGTATTCTACTCAAAAGCAACATCAATTCTACAAAACAACGAAATCCGACCCATCCCTCAGCAGCGGTAAGGGTGTCAGGAGAAAAGATATGTGTATGGGTGGACGAATACACCCCGAGCACTAATGCAGCTCCACGAGATGCAAAAAGAATGGGGTATAACCCAAAATGTGCGAAAAGTTCAGGACCTGCCACGCTGGCATATTCCGGCGTACTTGCTCGCTACCACACCGACCCTGCATACCCAGTTTGCTTTACAGGGCAATCATGCTCCCGATTCCGACATTGGAAGCTCAAGTGTTTAACTCAGTTCCACTTAGTGATGATTTGATATTTGTAGTGTCGACAATTTATTTTACACATCTTATTTTCAGTTGGAAGGCCCGAGTTACTGAGATGGAGAATGACGACTGGATACAGTGCAGATTAGGAGTCTTCCAAAGCTATACCACTCTCCAGCATCCTATTTCTGACGTCTTCAAATATTCTGTTTTTATCTCCGTAATGTCCGAACACAACATTCGGGTATCTTGCTCCATGTAGTGGATCTGAACATCATATCATATGCCAAAGAATACGCAGCCATGCCTGATCCTCGTAGCTAGGAGGCCAGAAATAAGGAATGGCAACATGCCAAGAATGTAAATACCGTGAACAAACAGACCCTCAAGTGTGACCACGGACCATGAAAGCCCAAGCAAGCCAAATTGCAGTCTTCATGGCCCATGAAGGGTTGGTCCCCCACGCGAACACATGGTGACCAAGGGCATAAAATTGCCAATCTGTTGCTCGATCCCGGCCCTCAGTTATCAAACACGAGCGGCGAGCAATTAATAATTTGTTTGTTGTATTATCATATACAATTTTTCTTTTTTCACACAGAATTCAGATCTGGCAGAGCGTGACATCCGCGCCGCACAGTTGGTGGTTCTCTCGTGAGCAGCACTGCGATTCATACAGAAACACCATATGCTGTCAAGCCGACCGACATACCTAATATCTACCGTTTTTGTATTTTTTTTTACCTGGATGCACAAACATGACAGCGACATGCACTTCAAACTAACCAATTCAAATCAACCTGACAGGGGGGGGGGGGGTTTTTGTGGAGCTTATTGACACGCTATGGATTATACGCAATCATGCTATTGTAACCCTAATGACGTGGGAAGTGTTCACATCGATAGTTCCCAATTTTCGACGGCGAAGTCCGTATATTTAGCCACTTGCCACAAATCCCTGAAGCAACGGGCAGTACTGGATGGCAGGTATATATAGCAGAAGCACCACACCCCAACGTTGTAAGGAGAGCAGGATAAACCACTAGGAGCCCAAGCTGCAATTGATTGCAATTGCACAGGCTCACCCACTGTCAGTTAATGGATCAATTACTAAGTCCATCTAACACAAGTATGTATGATGGGAAGTGCCACAGCTACTTACAGAAATGCTCTGGAATGGGTTAAAATGACGAAGCTTAGTGGTGGAATGGTCTAAAAGAATTTCGAACAGAAATGAAACGACTCTGTATTCTAAATGAAAGGACTAGAGGCAGACGGATACGAGCCGCACAATCTCGAAGAAAATGTTGATTCACGTGGGTGTGATTATCGCATTTTAGGAAAAGGTGACCCTTCCCCCCAATTCAATTTTTATCTGAGTCATGTTGTCAACAGCTTTGCCATGCAGGTCCCCCAACCTGATTGCGAGTGAGAGTGGGGAAAGATATGTTAAAGGGCTTAAAGACCTCTAACTTCAATATGAACATGACTTGCCCCAATTTCATCTCAGTTGAAAACATGGAAGGGATGGATTGAAAATATATAAACAAATTGTACCACCTATTTTTTTCGAATGATTGCCGAGGTGGTTGGGTTCTAAAACGAAACCCCAAAAGCTGATTCAAAGAAAGAGTCATCAAAAACGTGTATACGGAAATGCCTCACCGGCGAATAGAAGACTGTAATGCGACAGAAAATTCTTGTTACTTTAGGAGTGTACGATAACACGACGGGGACCGTGGTGTGATACTCGAGGGTATGTCCTGCAGGGTCGGGACCAACCTCTGGAAGACAATTTGTATGTGTTGGACGCCAGGAGCTGAGTTGCGTTTGTACCCACAACTGATTCAACTGCCAAAATTTCATGTCATTCTTCCATTCCCTTCAATCTGAAGCCGTTGTCTGTGGGGTGTAATAAAAGCAATATTGGACTCTGCCCCACCAATTCTGTATCCCGTCATTGTACAGGTTGCCACCTCCTCTCCGGCTTGCAGTACTCTGACCATATCAAGCGGGAAGTACACCGCTTGGCGCCTATGACCAACCATAATAGGCAATTCTTTACAGGTCTGGCACCGTAGGTCGTAGACGCGCCAACAGAACAACCCCATCGCACCTGAGACCTTGACTTCATTCACTACATATTGCGCCTTTCTGGCCAGCTGACCGGTTCACCTTCTCGCACCCCGTACACCTCACATGCCCGCAGACAGCGCCAACCCAAACATTCTGACGCGGCCAATGACTGGGATATTCCTGCTTGGTGAGGCCACTACCAATTCGTGTTCCCTCAGCATCTTCACTGAGGGCCCGCTAAGAGACCAGCTCTCCCATCTTTTCTACCCAACAAAGACGGTCCCTATGGCGGAATCCTCTACCCACCTGCATGATAGTTACTCTCCGATTAGTGCCTGCTGTGAAAGCCGGAGGATGGCTCCCATACTACTTTCCACTCGACCGTCGGAGCACAGGTTGTGCAAGACATCAGTCCAGCGAATGTCCATGGCATCGGGCGGCTTCCTACACGCAGCACCAAGATGACCGGCTATTCTAGGCCTCGACTTTTTCACCTCTCACCAGCAGCAAAAAATATGTTGCACTCCGAGCGCGCTATGGCCCAAGCAGACGCTCCCAAAGTTAACGCTGGCGCTACCACCGTAACTCCAGCAAATGCTTGCGGCCCGTGGACTGGTTGCGCCGCTCCCCCACCCAGGTTTCAGCCCCCGCCCGTCTGGTCCCCGCCCCGCGCTTCCCGCACCCCCCTACCTCTGACCCCGATTGCATTACTGCTTGTCATAATGGTTTTATATTCCCCGACCCCCACACCCCCTGGTTTGTGTCCCTTCCCGGGCGGCTTTGATCTATCAGGCGTGGCTTCTTTCACACGGCTTAACACTCGGCTCCGCAGGGTGACCGCGTGGTGTTTCCCCATGCCCTAGCTCCTTCTTTCAGTTGTCCAATCGGTTTCCTCGACAGTACTCCTCCGCGCACTTTCTCAAAATCATAGTTATCTGTCGTGTCAACCTCAATGTCCCCTACCCTTTGGTGGCGCGGGCGTCTACGCTCTGCTGTTGCGGGGCCATCATCCCCCGCTGTTGCCCGTCCCTTTTTCTGCCCCCCCCGCTCCCCCCCCCCCCTCTCCACATGGCGACCCCATCTGTGTATATCGTTCCGTTCTTTTCTCTCCCCCACCTCTCCGTGCTTTTCCCCCCCTCCCGTCCTCCCTCTCGTGCTCTTCCCCTCCCCCCTCCCCTTGTTCCCGCGTATTGCCATCCGCGCATTGGCGTGATCTTGCCCTACCCTCTCCCTTCCACTTGGACTAAAACCCCCAGTTGCCTTCTCTTAGGCCCCTTCTCGCTCTTGGTTTTCTGAGTGGTTGTGCATAACCTAGTTCCCGGGGCCCCCATGGGGAAGCTGGGTGTCGTGCGGAGGCCCATTAGCTCACGGCCCTTTACGCGTGACCCCCCCAGGGGGTTACTTTTTTTTATAGAGATGCTTTTGGGCGCCAGCCCCCCCCCGGTGCGCCGGCCTCGAAAAGGCCCGCCCGACAAGCCCGCCAACCCCATGATCGCTCACCCCGGCAGGGCCAAGGGGTTGGTTACCCCGGTGCCTCCCTGCGTCTCATCCCTTGCCTAGGGGTCCAACCCCCCCTCGCACCGTCCCCTGTGGCCCCCCCGTGTCTGTGCGCCTTGTCTGTCCAAGCCCGCGCCCTCGTCCCCCGCCCTGGGGCTACCCGCCTTTGATCTGCCCACACGACTGAGCCTTGCTCTCTTCGCCCCTCCGCTCCTACATTTAGTGATACTTCCATTGCTCTTTCTCCCTCTCCCCACTCACTTATGACCTCAACCCCGTCACGTTCGAGTTGTATCCTTATTAGCCTAAGTTGTTCTTCGCCCCTCCGTTGGCTTTTTCCGATTGTTTTACCTCTCTTTTTGGGCTTTTGCTGCTGTCCGTTTCGGTCCGCGCCTTCCGATCTGGACCGGGTCGTTTTGCATGAGTCTTATGTTAGTTCCCCCGCCTACGCTTACTTGGCATACATTGTGGTGTCCGTGTCTCTTTCTGGTATCCCTGTCCCTCTTTTGTGTTCCCGCCCCCGTTATCTCCTGCTGTTTGGCGGTGGTTTTTGCCCTCGCCGGTGCCATGCATCTTGTGTTTGCCGTTTTTATCTCGCATCTGTTACGTGTTTTTCTCCTTTCTGGCCCTCCGGTTGGTATGCGTTCCAAATCGGGCGCCCCCCGTTCCACATCGGATTGCTTGTTTTTGCGTTTCCATCGCTCTTCCGGTGGGTTTGGCTTCTTGAGTTCAGGGACGTGCGCCCAATTGAGGTCCTGTATTCGCAGGGCCCACAGTCTATTACCCTTGTACAGAGAATATCCGGAAGAACAATCACGTCGGTTACTATCCTAGTTGACCACGCGTGAGGTGAGGTGGTGTGTGTGTTGTGCGTCTTTAAGCACGCCCTCTGTATCCGGGATTTGGTTAGTGCTCTTGGGCTTCGTGGCTTTCCCCTTCCTCTGTGTTATCCTTCCCCAACCTCAACCTGTCGTGTTAGTGTGTGGGCTTTCTTTTCGTGTTCATTCTCGCCTTGTATGTGGCGTTTGGCGGGTTGTTTGCCTTTTGGTGCAGTCCTTACTGTTTTGTTTTCTCCATGTGAGTGAGCGTTATTCGCCTTTCCCCTCCCCCTTGGATGGCCCGCCTTCGTGTGTTCCGTGTTGTGCGTTGTTCTATTATTTTGTTGGGCTGAGCCGCATCTGTTGGCTTGGTATCCTGCCATATCCACGGCCCCAACGGCGGAGAGGTCCGCGGCTTTGTGCGCATATTCTGCCCCTCGCTACGACACTCGACGCGGACGTATTGAGCTTGGTGGCACACCTCCGCTAGCACGGTCGCCGCCCCAGCGGCTGCTTATCGAGTCTCCCAGGTCCACTGTTTGGCCGATTGCCCATGGTATTTTTTTTTCGTTGCGACGCACGGCTCCTGGCGTTTGCGCCTCCTATCTCCTCTCATGGGAGGCGCTTCGTGAACGCGCAGAACTAGCCTGATCTAAGTGTCCCCGCTCGCTTCGATCGGTCCAGACGACACGCTTCCCATGTGTTGGATGCATCCCTTGAGGAGCGCGGCCGCGCTTTGCTCTCGCTATCCCCCGAAGGGTCGGTCCCGTGGCCTGCTGTTAGCCGCCTCTGCTTGGGGTGCGGCTTTTGGGCCGAGCGAGGCAGGTCGTATTGTCGGCTCGCCGTTGGGCTTTCGCGCCCCCCGTTTCAGAGTGCCTCTCGGCCGGTCTTTATTTGGCCACGGTCTGCGGCTCTCTTCTGGCAGTCTGGCGGCACCTTTCCGATGCAGGGCCACCCCGTTGCCCGGGCCCGCTTCAGCCTGGCAATCGTCGGTCCTTTTGCAGGGGGGGGCTTCCCACAATTTTCTGCCCTCGGCGGGCACTCATGATGCTCCCGGTCCCACAGTAAACACCTGGCGTCCTCGAGGCTTCCGCTTTTTTGGGTGATGTGGCTTGCCGACTCTGCTGTTCACCGGGTGTGTTCGGCGGCCCTCTCGGAGGCGCTGACGACGGTTGCCAGTCTTTGGGGCCCTTTCAGCCCGACCTTTGTTGCCTTCGCATCTCGTCCCTGGACCGCGTCTTGTGGCCCCTACCGCGCCGGGGGGCTGGTGTTTTTGTTTGCCCGTCTGTTTGTTCCTGTTCCCTCGTGTTTTTTATGTTTTTCTCAGAGTTCCCTTTCTTTGTGCAAGTCGGATTTGTGGGCCGCTGATGCGCTGACGTACTTTCTGCCTGGGCCTTGGCCTAGTTCAAAGTTTCTCATCCTCCTTGGGCGTCCCTACGCCGTTTTGTATAATTGTTTCTCGTCTTTCGCTTTATCTGTATTGGTTGGCTCCGGTTTAGTCTTTCCGTTCGACCATCTAGCCTCGTTGAATTTCGGTCGGTGTTTCATATTACGCGTGGGCTTTCGTTGATCATAGGTTGTACGATCTCTGGTCTGGCGAGATCAACCATGGTGTCACTTATCAGTTTGTTGCGTCGTTCATTCCCCATGATTGGCTCGGAGCTCTTCTCATTCGCGTTATTGCTTTTATCTTTGACTCTTGGCCCCCGGGCACTGTGTCTCTGTTGCTCCGCTCCCTGGGAGTATTTTGTTTGCACGAGTATGTAATCTCTTCTACTTCCGAGTGGCAGCTGGTTGGTGCTCTCTTCGGCTCCCCTGCAGCCGAACTAACATCGCCCGTGTTCGCTCAATCATTTGTGGCTTGATGTGCGGAGTTGAGAATGTGGGCGTCGATGGTTTTACGGATGCCCACTTGCGTAGGACACAGCTCCAGGTTTTTCCCGTTTCTGAGACGTTCACGTAGGTTTCTCCGTTCTCCTGATTCGGGCTAGCGCGCGCGGTGGTGTCCTCACGAGTCCTTGTTTTTAGTCTGGGGCATTCCGCACATGTTCGTAGTTGGTAGTGAAGGGCCGATTCAGTACGCGAATTTTATGTTTAGTACAGCGATAAAGTTAGGCAAGGTCAGACTTTGAAATTGTCTGGGGCACGATTCTAAAATGATCGGGCGCCGGCCCGCCCTCCACGGGTGAGTTCCGTTTTCAGGAAAATTGTTTCTTAGCCTCGCAGCCCTGCTTAAGATGGAACCTTATTGTGGGCACAGTGTTGTGCAGGATCTCGTATCAAATAGCGTTGCTAACCATTGTTCCCGGACTCGGACTGTGAGACCTGCTACAATCTACACTAAGAACGTGTGCTGTTATCTATTTTTAATGACCGCTGGTCAACTGCGTCCAATACCTAATGCTAGACCGACTACAGGGGTCGAACCGCTTACTTGTGGGCAGTCAAGTCACGGTACCTAGTAAGAAGTAAGTTAAGGAGGTGGCTCCGCAAATAATTGTAATCTAACACACAACTTAGAAACAGGCCGCCTGCTTGTAAGCGGAGAACCCCGGCCGCACGGAAACACGCCACACATCGAGACAAGGGACCAATCAGCCCAAAAATTCCTGAATCATTAACTCAGTGAGACCTTACGTTAAGAGCATTTCAAGTGGTTAAATTATTACCAGATAGCAACAAATACTAAATCTACGCGCCCTTTTAACTGAAACCGACCAGCACAATAACAGCAACTACCCACCACATCGGTACGACCACAATCTATTAACCAACAAAATCCGAACAAGGCCTCCCCATACAGGAACAACACCTAAGCCGCGAATGGAAAATAAACAAAAACCAACCACAACACACAAACAAGACCACCTGCCAAAAAAGCACAGCACAACAGATCCCAAAAAAAACAACGAACAAACGCACACATAACACACAAGAATAGGTGGCTATCTCGGGAAGGCCAACAACAGGTAAAGAAAAAATACCACAAAGCACACAAAAGGTAAACCCTGAAGCAAATGGCAGCCAATAAGGACAACGTAAACTGGTAATCAACTATGGAGGAATACAATAAGAGAGGCAATGGGTAATAAAGATAATTAGAAAAAATATGAGCACGGGCCAGGACAACTCACCATGGAGGGATAAGCAACGATTAAAGATCAGAAGACGAAAAAAGGAGCAATGAGTCACCGGAGAAGACAAAATGATCAACTGTGGCACAGGAGTAAGTGACAGTATTAATATTTATCAGACTGAGATTGGTTTACTAAATACCACACAATGTGCACGGCTAAAAACACAAAAAATGAGAATATTAGGCGATAACATTATATACCGACAGTATCAAATGTTAGATAATTCATTGAGATCTAAAGCTATGCTACATGCCAGGTTAATTAACGTATATTTAAGTGACCAATATTATGGATTGAAGGAAGTAATGAGGTACACTTGCACAATAAGTTAACATTAGGATGAAATTTAAAATAAAAACGGCAGAGCCCTAGAATGAAGTGGAGTTAAACGAGGGGGAGGCTAGAAAGTGAAAGATATGAAGTGGAACATACATTATGTAATTCAGTTTAATTCAGTAGGAAGTAAGATGTAGCAAAAAGATCACATTAAAGAGTTACCAGGAAAAGGATAATATATTGTAAAGATGGTTTGTAATGTCCGTAAACCTTAAGTAAGAAAATTATTATAGTATACATAAATATTACCTAAAGAAACATAATGATACAAATACATATGGGGAAAGCATAAATTGCATACACTATGAAAAATACGAAACGATGATATAAAATAGATACCATGGAGTCGGATTTTTATAAAGAAAATATGAAGTTGACACTCAACACCGTACGATAAAGAGAAGGCCTGGTGGACTAAGTAAGCCAGCGCAAGCCAATAAAAAAGGCGAATAGTCCCGGGGGTGAGGGACGAACTATGAGGGACAACAGGCAAAGAATTCAGTACCGTGCCACCACCCTTACAAACCGGTAGCCCCTTCGGGAATAAAGTGTGTGTGATATTGGATGTTTTGGTGGCAGAGTTCCGACTTCATCCGACAGAGCATGTGAGTGGCAAACATCATTTTTCCATGATACAATTACGGATTATAGGAGGTACATATCATATTCGAAGCACAAATTAAACAAAGATATAAGAACCAAAGTACTAATGATGCTACAGTTGCAAAGGGTAGATCAATATTTAGGTGGGACAAATGAAGAGGATAAAAAGAGGAGGGAGTTTGATGTACTCTATAGTAGGATATGACGAAAATAGGGAAAAATAAGCATGATTAAACAGGGGTACGAAATGTATGCAGTGATGGAGACCTCATTGGAATAGACCTTTACTCATTAAATTAAGCCCAATAGAACCAGTAATTTAACATTTAAGGCAATAACAGAAACAATACATGGAATTTGATAATAAGATTAATATTGGGGAAGACAAATAGTACAAAAGTAGAATTCATGAAGATACATGATACCGCCAATAAAATAGTGAGAAAGGACTCAAATGATAGTGACCGGGGCGAGTAAACCAATGTAAAGGCAATGAGCCAAGTGCAGTGGTGAGGAGAGATTAATGCAATAGAGCAGAAAGATGTGAGTGGCGGAATTAGTTATACTATACAATTTTCATATTATTATAATATATTTTCCAAAATGAGGCATGTTAAATCCCGAGATTGTAGAAAAGAGTGAGAATATAGCAAAAGATCAAATTAAATAGTAACCAGGAAAATCGATAATATATTGTAAAAGAGTGGTATAAGCAGGTAAACCTTAATAGGAAATGATTAAAGTATACATGAATATTAATTAAAGAACGTATGATACGATAAATGGGAAAGCATAAATTGCCATGCCACTTATGAAAATACGCGAAAACGAGGAGATTAAAATAGATACAATGAGTAGGGATTTTTTTTTATCGATATTGGATATCAAGTTGACACACACACAGTAGATACGAGAAGCCTGGGGAACAAAGGTAAGCGAGCAAACAATAAAAAGGCGAATTAGGCCAGGGGGTGAGGGACGATGAATGGAAGACAACAGGGCAAAGGAATTCAGTACCGTGCCACCACCTTACAAACCCGGTAGCCCACATCGGAAAAACTGCGTGATATTGGATGTGGTGGCCAGCGAGTTCCGAATCATCCGACAAACAGAATGGAGTGGCAACATCATTTCCTGATACCAAATTACGGTTTTTAGAGTTACAGATCATATTAGAAGCACAAATTAAAACACCGAGATAAGAACCCAAAGTACTAATGATGCACAGTTGCCAAGGTAAATCGTATTTTGGTGGGACAAAGGAGCGGATAAAAGAGTAGGGGACGTTTTGACCTAAACATATGATGAAAATAGGGGAAGGAAATAAGCCTGAAAGAAAACAGGGGTACGAAAAATGCAAAAAATGGAGCCCTATGAATAGACTTACTCATTAAAATTAAAGCTCCACGAGACCAGTAACTTGAACAGTTAAGGCAGAACAGAAAACAATTACCATGAATTTAATCAGATAAATTGGGGAAGACAAATAGTACAAAAGTAGGGATTCATGAAGTACAGGAATACCGACACTAACATAGTGCACCCAGAAAAAGGACTCAAAAATGACAAGGGCACCGGGGGGCGGCGGTAAACCAATGTTGAAGGTATTGAGGCCAAAGTGCAGTGGTGAGGATATAATATAGATATATATATATATATATATTATCTATAGATATAATAATATATATATTATATATATATATATATATATATATATGTATATTATATATAGATAATAGATATAGATATAATATTTATATTTTAAAAAAAATGAGGCATGTAAAGACCGAAATATTGTTTAAAATATAAGTTGACATTTGTAATACCTGATAATAAACCGATGGCATGAGTACTGAAACATGATACGCTCGTACATGAATTAACATTGTTTTAAAGAACCAGTTATTTTTCAACACTCTAATGATTGCTACAGTGAGGAGTAAAGTAAAACCAAAACAATTTGATTGGAGAACAAACAGGAGTAGGCAAAATAGAGAGTTTGGAGCTTTTAAAACATGAGATAATACCTTCAAAAAATTATAATGACAATTACCAGAGACGGGTAATATTACATTAGGCAAATAGGAATGCAAATGTAACCATCAAGTAGAAAAATAAATATAGAAAAAAAAAGTTTTACGGTTTGACATAAGGCATGAATGAAAACAAAGGCTGGTTATGGTTATAAGTGAGAAGCAATTGAAATAACAGGGCCTAAAGTAATGAACAACTAGGATAATACCTTCAACATAATTATGACAGTTACCAGAGAGGGGTAATATATACATCGTGGAGATAACAGTTACTAAATGGAACCAACAATGTTAACATTATAGAAAGTATACGGTAGGATATAACGCGATTGAATGCAAAACAAAGTGGCTAGGGTGTTGGAGATCACTTGAAATTAACAGGCCTGTAAGTTTGGATAACTAGTTTAAAAAAAACAGAATAATTATGGAGCATGGGGCAGAATACTGTTAATGGTTACACTTTCACAAACGAGCAGGATCTATGGTTAATTGACCAAGCGATTGCATATGACAATTATAGTGTATATGTGAAAAACAAAAGTGTGTAACCATCAACAAGGAGCATACCGTATAACAGCCCGAAATAAATAGTGATACCAACATGTTAGATATTAAAAAAAATACATTTCTTGTAGATAAATTAATTACCCAAAATTAAACAGAATAATACCATATGTAAAACAGCTTAAACAGTCATTACAGCCATTGATTGGGACATAAAGCTGGAAGTACTGCAGTTAAGTTAATGCTAAAAGAAGAGGATATAAGGATAATTGCAGACACAATGTTGATTGCAGATGTTATTGACGCGGCTCATCATTGAGAAGATTCGACTCAAAACACCATGCCCAAGTTTCCGGACTCACTTTTATGGAGGATGCGGGCTGGTTCTCGGTGAAGGGACGTAAGGGTACGTTTTATTCCGGAAACTTGATAGGCTACGAACGCGATTTTAGCTTAAAACCGCCGTAATTTAAAATTGCGTTTTATAGTGCTGCAGCACCAGCAGTTTAAATAAACATTTTAACACCAAACTACCTTCTTATTGTGTTTTTGGAAAAACACGAAAAAACATAAAAATCATAACTTTTAATTTTGTCATCACCTGTTTCATGCACTTCACATCCATACGGTCAATTTTAAGCTAAGCACAAAAGAACTGTACAGGCGCAAAAA
Organism: Ophioderma brevispina; assembly: GCA_023653785.1. Taxonomy (NCBI): domain Eukaryota; kingdom Metazoa; phylum Echinodermata; class Ophiuroidea; order Amphilepidida; family Ophiodermatidae; genus Ophioderma; species Ophioderma brevispina. The sequence goes on from JAMKCH010065597.1 coordinate 30,408, forward strand.
CACCTAAAGTTCCACTCAAGGATGGTAGGGAAACCACCAATACTTCGGAAAAAAGACGTCAAAGATAAACAAATTAGTGTAGTTTGCATTGCATGGCTTGTAAGGTAAGTGAAACTTTGGAGGAAGTCAGAGAAGAAAAGACGAATGAAGGAAAACGGCAGGGGGAAATGACTGCTTGTTCGCCTCGGAAAAACGCGGAAAACCATCAAAGCGAACCGGAACACATGAACACCAAGACCTAGCCGAAACACAAGAGAAGCCCGAAGACGACTAAATCGCCTGCCGCAAATACCACCAGTTCCAAGTAATGAACATCTGTCGTCCCCAAAGACGACAGAAGGAACATTAGTAAGGCACGGCTGTGCATGAATTAAACGAGAACAGGAAACACAAAAACTTAGATGAGTAAGAGCAGAACACATCAGAACCGAGCAACGGCAGGCCTAAGGGAAGTAGGGCGGAGGGAAGAAAAAAAGAGATGAGGAAAAAACAAGAAATAGTGAGAGCAAACCCAAAGGGTAGCATACGCCCCACAGGAGACGGAAACAACATACAATGCAGTATGGTTATAAACACCCTACCAGCATTTGGTACCTTAACAGATAATGAACCCACATAGCCGGGCCCCAGAAATGCTCCGTCTTAACAACGCGAATCGAGGCGAAGGTGATTCCGTTAGATCCGATAGACCGCCAGAGATACAGAGGGTGATCAGCCTCGACCGTAGTCTCGGAACACAGGCGTGCCGCAGCACTACGAAATCAGGAGTACGACTCACAGAGGACCCACGGGAATTAACCATTTATGCGCGAAAGCCGCATCCTACGGAGCTCTCCTGCCGGCTAACAGCCCGGGACTCGACCCCGGTTTACTCAACAGAATGTGTTGGATCAATGAGAAACTGATAACTGCGGACAACAAAGCAGATCAGTAGAAGCGGCAACAAGCGGAAGCCGACCAGGAAATATGCAAAAATAAGAGGGGTAAAGGCACCAGAACCAGAACCCTGCCACCCGGATTCACGGACCTTCCCATTCCCTTCTTCACTTCCTTCTTACCTTCTTCCTTCTTTTTTCCCTTCCCTTATCTGTATTTTTATTTTATTTCATTTATTCATAATAATTCATACCTTATTCATAAGGTAGGTGGATTATTCGTTTCATCATTCATTATTCTTCCTTCATGCATTCATAATTCGTTATTAATCAAAATGCATTATCTTATGTTATAACATGCTATGCTATTTTATTCACTGTATTTATTTATTTGTTTCACATTTCCCTCAGTTTGTTTCATTATTTTATCGAAATTCTCCTTATTTCAGGGTCTAGTGATTTCTGAAGGTCGATTCTTTTGACATTTCTATGCACGCTTGAGTCACGCTTTTGAGTTACATTCACACCTCCAGCGCAGCCGACAGAAGAGGGCACACGCCCAGACCGAGCGCACCGGCGCGGCCCCCGACCAAGGGCAACACGGCAGCCACAAAGGCAAAGGCAGGACCAAGGGAAAGAGGAAAGGAGAGAAGAGCAGAAGAGAGAAAAGAAGAAGAAACGAAAAAAAAGAACGGAACGGAAAGGAAGGAAAGGAAAGGAAAGGAACGGAAAGGAAAGGCAAGGAAAGGAAAGGAAATAAGGAATAAAAGAGACCGAAGGCAAAGAAAGAAAGACACGCCAAGACATCCACGAAAGACACGCAAGCACGCAAAGACCTACAGAACTACATCCCTTCACTCCCTCACTAAATCCCTCCATACCCTGCCCTCCCTACACTCCCTACCTCCCGCCTTATTCGTGTCATAATTATTCATCATTCAGTTTATATTTATTTCTACAAATATCCAATTTATCTTATGTTATAACATGCTCTGCTATTATTTTCTGCATTTATTATTTATTATTTCACATTTCCTGCAGTTTATTTATTATTTTTTTCCGGAAATTTTTTAGTTGTTCATTAATGGTGTGTTTTGAAAATAATAAAATTCCTTGTGTGTGAAAAAACATCTTCGTTTCCCGGATTTGAGTGAAAATTTCAATTTGACGTAAAAGTGCCATTGCAAGTAATGCAGCGACGACGGGTTCTTGCCCTCTACAAAATGGAGGGACACAAATGTTTCATTCTCGATCGCGCCCGCTTATCATGTATAGAGGTCAGTTGCATGGTCCAAATAAATCAAAATGTCCTCCTTTCATGAGGTCAAGGGTCGCTGTCCCTGGCCTGAACCGTGCGAACAGGCGGTGAAGGTCTAATGTTTCGTTATGAAGTTGGGATTAGAGTTGCGAAATATACGTACACCAATGCGACATCTCCGATAAAATCGACTCACTTGGCCATATCAATTACATTTTAATCTACCAAAAAGATTCTCAAACCACATTTGGCATATAGACTTCGAAAACGCATTTTGAGCAACTTTTCTCACCCAACCCAAAAGATGTTGGATGAACGGGGAAATTTTGAGAAAAAAGCACTTGAAATTTGAATATTTAGGATTTTAGTTTCAAATTTGCCGTGGCCTTCATCTATTCCGTCAGCAGACCAACAAGTAGTTGTTTTGCATGGGAAGAGTGAAAAGTAGCTAGGGTATGTTTTTTTGTTACAGAGATGGATATATATTTAGCTCGTCCCCCATTGCCGAGCCCGAGCCGGTTAGTTGCGATTTGTATTGATAGCCCAGGCTGGGCTAGGCTTGGCATGCACTGATGATTTGATGATCACGATTGTGTATTGTTTATCTTGATGTTGTAAAAACATAGGCTATATGTTCAAAGTATACCATATATACCATGATACATAGGACATTTTTGAACAGAAATACATCACTTACGGGGTATTCACCGAGCGGATCAATGTGGCCAATGGCTTGCATGGTGTATTAATACCAATTTTGGGGGGGGGGGGGGTACGTTGTTACTGCACACTCACACGGCACAGCCCACAGCGTATACTCTGTCTCGGTCTTGAGTCATTGAGGGGTGACGTATACGTAATGACGTCACTCTGCTTCGCTGTTAGCATTAGTATTGTGCTGCCTTTATTCCCGTGTGAGTGTTGCAATGGAAAGGGGCAGCGCGGTTGCGTTTTAGGGGGGAAAACCTAACGCGACAGTGACTATCCTCAAACTTGAGATCGAAATATTGGGAGTGCGGATAGGAACACGCTTTTATCGCGGTTTCTATTGCGCGCGATTCCATTACGCACTGACGTGCACACACTTACGCGATTAGATTTGATTTGTCGCATCAATCATGCTGTAATGGCAGGTGAAAATGGCTCGTGCGACAGTCCAACGCACGTTCACAACCATCTGGATCTTGGAAGTTCCACATACATTGATGCGGTTGGTGCCCTGTGTAGATAGCCCCACTGTATTGTTTCGGTCTTTACTTTCCTTGTGAACATGAAATATGGTTATCTGACAAATCCGCTCAGGTTTTTTAGCATGTATGAAACGATTTTGATGCAATCGGTTGCAGATTTGACACGTGACGCGGGCGTGACGCACTACGATCTGGAGTTTAGAACAGAGGACTCGTCGGACTCAATTGGTGAGTCCTGAGTCACTCAGATTGACTCAGGTCGGTGTGGAATGGACTCGGACTCGGGTCCCATGGACTCGACCTCAGGGCCCCATTGCACATTGACTCGGATTCCCGCGCTCCGCACCTGCTGGACTCGTACTCAATGAACCCAGTGGACTCTGACATCAACAAAAAACTACAAAACAATCACTCCAATACTGGGCATAAGTAGTAGTTTGAATGATCACCAGATACCATGATTTGTTTTACAGCCTCAATCTTCTACAATATTATAAATACGCTGAACAACTTATCTAATATGCCAGAGGAACATGATATTAAATAGTCCAAATGCACCATTTTCACTAATTGTGAATGCTCAAAATCAGAAAGGTTTAAGATAAATTGGAACTTGAAAGATGCTGTATGTATTGTTTATTTCATACAATCAATGACGAGCAAGCATGAGCAGGGCGGTTACAACGCCAGCGACTTTGAGAAAAAGCGTGTGAAGATCGTACTCGCGTTGAGTTTTTTAATAGCTGATTGAAGAGCCACAGCGCTCCTTTAGCAGCTTATGATAATGCGCATGCGCATAAAAAAATTGTGTTGCCTGTCAGAAGTGGTCGCTGTTGACCGAATTGCTGAGATTAAGGACCTTCACCGCTGCGTGCGAAGGCGACAATCCAATTTATAACATTCAGGAGCGGTATGGACCCACAGTTCTGCTCTTTGGACAGTTTTATATCTGGAATAAACATTTATCCCTATAGCCGCTCAATATTTAATACATAATATAGGACTGACGATTCGTTTAAGATTTTAGTTTACTCTCGTAACACTCCACACCTAATAACAGCAGTTACAGAATTGGGAACTCTTGGTTTAATTATCAATGGGGAAATGAATCGTCAGAGTGCTTTTAACACAATGACATTCAGCAAAATAGACACCAAAATGAGAGCTAGTGGTACTTCACGGATGAATGTAGGGATTCACATTTCACACACCGCTAAAAACCATCGCTATAACTTACTAGGTTCATCTTTAAAAAACGATATCTGGAATTATTGTACGGTTCTTTTTTTGGGAACTACTTTTGATTGTGTTTAAGGATGACAAACTGCTATTTGTCGGCGCCGTACTACTCCTAATGGTTGGTGCGGCAGCACTATAGTTTTATCATTTGTTGTCACAAGCAAGTGACTGTGCCAAACATGGGTAAAACAATTAAATTGATTTACAACCAAAACAACTTACGTTTTTTGTAACCATGACCGCACCGCATAAAAACCAGTGGCGGTTGGGGTAAATACAACAGGAACAGAAGGGATAGGAATTGGTCGTCAGCTCCTAATAGATTAAAATTAAAAAAAATTGCACTTAAAGCCAGAGAAAATAGTTCATTTGGTAATTCTACATTTAGAATACATTAAAACTTTACTTCATATTAAGCCAAGAGCAGACAGTTTGAATGACATGACATAAATGGCGGCAGTATACTCGAGTATGTTTTGTTTGTGTTTTTATGTATTCCATTGCTATAATCGTGTGCAGGCCTAATTCATAACAAATATTCAACTTACAATATTCAAATGAAGGCGACTTTCCCACAAATTTGAAGTTGTTAGCTCAGCCTATTTCGAGGGATTATGAGACTTCTCCGTTATCGCTATCCTTACAAGTGACAGGAGGAGGAGATTTTTTTAGGATATGAATTTCTCTCAAATTTCATGGTCGTTCGTAGACCACCATGAGAACGTTTGGAAGGTTTTATAGGACAAACAGGTGCAAAGAAACCGCAAACCTTGTTTGACCGTGACCTGCTATCGTATCGTTCCCCATAGAAAACCATACTTTGAATTTACTGTCGTGCACGATGAGAAAAAAAACTACTAAATCATAGATTATTACATAAGACGGACGTATTCGGTTATAATCAGGTGTGATCTAATACAATTGTAAGCATTCGAAATATGTAAAACCTGTAGGTTCGAGGAAAAATTAGGGATCTCTTTCTGGAAATCTCCTATGTCTCTTTTAATGCCGACTCGGACATTTCGGAGGGCACCCTAAATTTTTAAACAAATCGTGTTTCTTTTTACATATACATAATGGCTTGTCCCACATACGAATCACTGTGTTGAAATACTAAGTCAAACGAGCCTTCATTTGAAAACCACAAACTTTGTTATAAAATTCTGGATCCGGAAATTTTTGTTTTCTATTGACACGTTAATAACATACATGAATATTGCTTCATGAAGCGAAAAAATTCGATTCGTCTGAAACTTTGAAATTGAGCATTATAGACGACTATATTTACTATCAGTAGACTCTTTCAAATAAATACACCACACAAATGTATTTTTAAATCCCTGAGTCAGCAGGTTTAAGGGGAACTGTGTTCAGCTGGCATACAAGCAATCTTAAGTTTCACATGGAAAGTGAGTGGAGTGTTGGCAATTCTACGGTTTTTTTTAAGGTTTCACCATCCGTAAAATCGTTACACCGTTGAGGTAAATTCAACAGAAAAAGTGCATTCAGTCCCGAATAGGTTAATTTAAAGGCTGAATCAAGATTTCGAATATATATTTGTGTGTATTATTAAAAAATATACTATGATACAGATAGTCACTAAATGCTCAATTCCAAAGTTGTGAAGATGAGTAAGATTTTTCGTTTCATGCAGTAGTAAAATATTTAGGTGTAGCGATAAAGTGCCGCTCGTAGGACATGGGTGTTATAACAAAAAATTCAGGAATCTGAATTTTATAACAAAAAGTTTGTGATTTATTATCTGAAGAACATCGATTGCGCTTATTAAGTATATGGACAAAGGCATTGTATATATATGAACAAAACACCACAAATTGTTAGAAAATTGAGGCGACTCACTCCGGGAAATCTGAGGGGTCAGCCTTTAATTCTTCAGTGGTTTGATGGTTTCTCAAGGTCATTAGGAAGAAATCTCATGACAAATCGAGGTGGGGTGTGTGTTATTCACAGCTTGTTTATTGTTATTATTACTGTGATTAATAAAACCAAAAAAATCAATATTTATTACCTCTACTGCCCATTATTCAAAAAGCGCCTCTTTGCTGGTTAGTTTACTGCCCATATTCTGCGATATGGGTAGCTTAGACCTTGGTTTTAATTAATATTAGGGAAGGTATTGGTGTCGGGAAAAAATCGTGTGAAAGAAACGTGGTATTCATTAATTACCCACACGATTTTGAAGGTGCGTGCTGAAAAAGTATTTCTTCACGCCCAATTTTATTCAATTTCTGTGATTTTGGCCATCCAATAGACAAGCAGTGGAACGCCCGAATATTCGTTATGAGCATAAACTTTTTCAGGAATTGTTCCATTTATAAGATAGGTGTGTAAAACGTTTGCATCGCTCTTTTGACCAGTATTGATCGATATCATAACAATGCTGTATGTATCACAATTGCCGGGATTTGAATGTGTCCTCATTGCAAGTGGCGGCACCAGACCTCTTTTCTGGGGGGAAAACGGGGGGCAAAGTGAAATGCTTGGGGGGGGGGGGAATATTGGAAAATTTGGAAATTTTTCACCAATTTTGGCCAAAATCGCTTGATTTTTGGCCCAAAATTCACTGATTTTCCAACCTTATTTTCGTTTGACCAGGGGTGGGGGGGGCAAACTGGGGGGGGGGGGGGCAAGAAAAAAATTGGGGGGGGGGCAAATGCCCCAAGGGCCCACTGGCGCCGCCAATGATCATCTGCCCTGATCAACTTTTGTGTTAATACATGCGTTGTGTTGGTTTATGAGATGATCGAGTGAGTGCGAAGGGACATCGGCATACAGCTACAGCACTATTTCAAAGGGCCATTTCTACTGATTTAGGCGAATTTTTAAAATCACAAGCCCTACAGGTGCCTACGCATACCGCGGACAGTGGCTTGTTTCTTGTCCGACGGTGATGTCACATGGCACATCGTCTTAAAAAATAGTCGCCTTCAATCTTTCAAAGAAATACAAATACAATAAATTCTTTGTATTATGTCCTTTTAAGAGAGATATGCAGGTCTATCATGGGCCCATTTGACGAGTCTAACACCAGAATTTCTCCTAGGAGAACTTACATTTCACCTAGGAGAAATTCCAGCCAATGCAGCGCTCCTTATAGATCTAATTTCTAAAAGATAAATTGATTTGGACAAATTATCTCCAGGGGGAGAAGTAGAGAACCGTCTTGTGGTCTCCCTGTTAAAAAGGCGACAGCAGCGAGCGAAGCAGCGAAACTAATCTCTACACCATCAGACACTGTTTACCATACACCATTTCTTAAGTATACCCATATCATGACTAGACCCTCAGCGCAGGCCTTTTCTAACGTCTGTCTTGACTTAGCGTAGTTGATGTGGAGGTTTTTCCAATGCAAAAATACCATCATGCTGATTTGTTGTAACAATCTCCATTACCGATGTATGACAGGAACCCACCGAGGAATCAATAACCACCGACCAACCATACCAGGAAATGGTAGGCTCAAGAATGGCCTACCCACAAGGGAGTGTGCTTGCACCTCTATTGTTAAATATATACCAACGACCAACACAGGAGTGCAGGAACCTGTCGTTTTATTTATGAGAACAACGACCTTAGAATTAGCGAACAAGATGCCGACTTCACAGTTTTTGAAGAGAGACTCTCCAAAGCTTGGTGAACTACTCCTTATTATGAGAAAACCAACATACGTGCAAAATCCATCTAAGACACAGATGTCGTTGCTTTCCATCTACGCAACGTGAAGCCAAAACGTCAGCTTAAAAGTTACCTGTCTGGATACTCCCCTGTAGCATTGTGTTAAACCTGTCTACCTAGGAGCTGGACCGCACTCTTCTTATAAGAACCACATCGAGAAGACGAAGCGTAAAGTATCTTCACGCAATAACATCTTGAACAACTCACTGGAACAAAGATGGGGTGCTCGCCCACTTGCCCTGTTGCTACTCATGGGCAGAGTATGCCTGCACTGTATGGGAACGATCAACCAATGCCAAGAACCTTGATCCAGCATTAAATACCTCCTGCCATCTTATCAGAGGATGCCTCCATCCAACACCGACGGAAAAAAACTTGGTAATCCTAGGCAGGAAAGGAGAATTGTACCACCAGACATCTGTCGTACCGTAGCGAGCATGCAAGAGTACAGCTGCCAAGAGATCCAATGTGATGAAGCACCCTTTGTCTGGCGATTACCTGCATGCAACAGTCTCAAATCCAGAGAGAGATTCTTAAACAAAGTCCAACCTCTTGAAACAGTCTCTAGGTCAAGAGAGTCGCCTTGTGGAAAGGAAAAAAACCAAGACGTGCATCAACCAAGTAACATCTACGGTATTGATTATGAACCTGGGAGCATCACCAACCTGGAGCGGACTCTCATGGGCTGAAATTGCAATGCCTCAACAGATTGAGAACCAGAACTGGCCGCGCGATCTAAGGTTTCCTTGTTCAGAAGGGGGGCCTATCTGGAAGCAGATCAGGATACTTACCTGTGGTTGTGTGGAACAGCACCAACAGACAATGGAAACCTCTTGGTCTGCCCCTGCTGCGGAAAACAATGCAAAAACAAGGACCTTGCGGAATTCAGTGAAGCAGCAGACGAACTGTACCCATCTCTGGCTGGATCATATTTGAGACACAGTGTTTGGACACGATAAGAAAAAGATTCCAAGATGTGAAATTTATAATTGTCCTAGGAGAATCGAAATTCTACTAGTGAAAGTTAATTAGCTAGCGGAGAAAATTGCAAATTTCTACTAAGAGAAATTAAATTCTGGTCCGCCGGTATAAGTGTTCTAATTTATCCATGCAGAAATTAATCATTTCTCCTAGGAGAAATTCAGCCAACGGAGCGCTCTCATTTGCTGGAATTTCTCCTAGGAGAATTTGAATTTCTCCTAGGAGAAATCCAGCCATCGAAAGCGCTCTTGTGGCTGAATTTCTCCTAGGAGAAAAATTCAAATTCTCCTAGGAGAAAATTCCATAGGTGGAAATTCAGCCAAAAAAGGAGCGCTCTCTTGGCTGGAATTTTCTCTAGGAGAAATTGAATTTCTCTAGGAGAAATTCCAGCCAATGAGAGCGCTCCTTTTAGCCGAATTTCTTCCTAGGAGAAATTAATTTCTCATAGGAGAATTGAATTTTCTCCTAAGCAGAAAAATTCACCTAGGAGAAATTCAGCCAAAAAAGGAGCGCTTTGCATTGGCTGGAATTTCAGCCAATGAGAAATTCAGCAATGAGAGCGCTCCTTGGCTGAATTTCACCTAGGTGAATGTCTCCTAGGAGAATTTGAAGTTCTCCTAGGAGAAATTCCGCCAATGAGAGTCCCTCCTTTTGGCTGAATTTAACCTAGGTGAATTTAGCCTAGGAGAATTGAATTTCTCCTAGAGAAATCCAGCCAATGAGAGCGCTCTCTTTGGCTGAATTTCTCCTAGGAGAAATTAATTTTCCTAGAGATTTGAATTTTTCCTAGGTGAATTGAATTTCTCCTCGCAGAAATTCGGTAGTTATGACTCTTACGGCCACCTTACGGTATCCAGTTCTCCTAGGAGAAATTGTTTAACCATTCTTACCAACGGGAGTTGTGATTGGCATTTATTTTGCCTAGGAGAAATTAAGATTTAAGAAGAGGGATTGGCTGGAATTTATCCTAGGTGAAATAGTTACTCTAGGAGAAATGGAATTTTCTCAGAGAATTTGATAGTGTATGACTCGTAGGCAAGGATTACAGGGTCACTGTCCTGCTAGGTCTTCTGGTCCGGCAATATTGAACGCAGTGGGTATCGCTGCATCGATAGTCGCTTCCTTACTTCGTTATGTTATAATACAAAGACCACCTACACGTCATTTGTAATGGATACAAGCGAGGACAGAATCAGTTGCAACTTGAGGGGCAACGTATCAAATTTCAATAAGATTTGTAGGTAAAATTCCATCCACATAGTTGTGAAATTTAAAATTATGGCTTGGGTTACTTCGGTGAATATAACTTGTCTTTCACGATTTTTTCCCGACACCTCTAAATTTTCTAATATTAATTAAAAACGAGGGCTCAGCTAATTGAATGGCAGTCGTAAGAACATGCCCACTTTTTTGTTATCTTATTGTTTCATTTATTTGGGTTAATTAGAAAAGGCATAGAATAAAGGGTGCGATGTCAATGTTTATGCCGAATAAGTGTCTCGGCAGTAAAAACTTTGATCAAGGTCTCGGCTCGCCTGCGCCAATTATTCATGTTTTACTTGCCTGGACACCATTATTCTTGCATAAAAACATGAACCTACTTAACCCTTATTTCTTAAATATCAACCAACGACACATTTTGACACAGTATTTGGATTATTTATCCTTCTAGTTACATCATTTGTAGTTTCTACCGAATTTAATTGTGGCCAAACATGACTTTCATAAAAATAGAATAAATACGACTGATGGATTGGGGCGATGATAGAGAGTCACAACACACTGCAAATCATTTTTACATATTTTTATATGTTATTATCAAAATTTTGTTATCCAAACCTGAAGAACCCCCAACCTATAGGTAATTTTGTTTTTGTATGTATAATAATGGACGAGGACGAAGACTTAATTGTGCTCTACATGGATCATGAAAACAAGACCTACATAAAGCGCCCAAATCGGTTCCTGATTGTTTGTATTCCTAGGACTCCTAGGTTTCGGAGACCTGGCGTCTTGTCCAGTCTCCGAACCTAGTTAACCTTATACTTAGTGCGACCCGGACCTTCTGTTTACTTCGGGGGGGACTCTCAAATTCATTACAATTACCTCAAAAATTCACTCTAACTCCTCTCAAGAAGCGTCTAGGACTCTGGGCTATGAAGCCAGCGGTAGAACCAGATCTGTGGTATCTGTGATTATAGTGTCCCAGGACTTAAAAGTGGAGTTGGGTCTCATTTGGAGCACTTACGTGAACCGCGGAGAGCAGAGCCATAATTTTTCAGGTGGAATTTGTTAAGGAACAAAAATTTAGCGGGAGGTGCCCCTCGTAAAGTGTGGGTGGAACCGGGGGGGGGGGGGAATTCATATACCAGGGTCAACTTCAAAATGCTTGATTGCTGTAAAAAAGGTTACCAAAGTGCTCGTCTTGTTACAAGAATTAAAAAAGGTTCCAGTTTGTACTACTTACAACTTATGGTTATAGAGATATAGACAAAAAATCGTCAAATGTCAAAGGTCATCACGAAAGGTTAAATCTTAAATGTTGTTCCGATTTCTTTAAAAATGGGCTCAATTTGTTTGTCTTTCCTCAGAGACTGCAACAAAAACAGTTTTTCACACTCTAACACATAACAAAAGTCTGTACTCCATTTCCACCATGCATGCGCCCACAATTCCTCCCGACTAGTGTGCTTATAAGGTTGCATGGTTATAGACAGGGCTAATCCAGGGAAAAACTGCCATTTTGTGGGGTCAAACGTTTCTCAACGGTTTTATGTCCCTGAACCCATACTCTTTCAAATAAACTTGGGGCCACCCAGATTTTTGCCTCAAATCCAAGATGGCGGCCAAAATTCAAAATGGCCGCCAACATTACCTTAATTAGATATAAGTATGTGGAACATTTTAATTTCCAGGTTTTTTCCAGTGGTTCTGCCACTCTTAAGCTATACACTTCGATTTCAGCTGAAGCACCACCTATGATGTGGTCTCAAATCCAAGATGACGGCCAAAATCCAAAATTGGGGCCAACATTACTCAATTAGAACTACACTGCCTCTTAGATTTCTCTTTTAAACCTTTTCTTATTGGATATGTTATTCTGAACCTATATTCTGTGTGTTGAGCTTACGGGCCACCTAAGATTAATCTCAAATCCAAGATGGCCGCCAAAAGCGCTACCAAAACTTACCTTAATTATAAGATTATAAGTATGTGGAACATTTACTTTCCAGGTTTTTTCCAGTGGTTCATGCCACTCTACGCATACACTTCGATTTCAGCTGAAGCCACCACCTTATGATGTGGGTATCAAATCCAAGATGACGGCCAAACTCCAAAATTGGGAGGCCAAATTGACTCAATTAGAACTACACTGCCTTCGTTTTAAACCTTTTCTTATTGGATAAGTTTATTCTGAACCTATATTCTGTGTGTTGAGCTTACGGGCCACCTAAGATTTAGTCTCAAATCCAAGATGTGTGCCGCAAAATCAGCTACCCAAAATACCTAAGTAGGGGGGGTATAGTGTGCAGGACAAGCTTTCATTGCAAGATTTTTCAGTAGTGCCCTCATACGAAACTGAACTCTTCAAATTCAGAAGGAAGGAACACAACCCATAATTTGGTCTCAAATCAAGATGTGGTGGCCCAACAAAATCCAAAAAAATGGGCCGCCAAAAAAAAAGCTACCTTAATTAGATTAATTAGTATGCGGAGGTTAATCATCAAAGGTCATCTTAAGTGGTTCTCCTATTGCCTATAACATTCAAATTCAGCTTAAAACGACACCAATTATATGGTCTCAAATCCAAGATGGCGGCCAAAATCAAAATGGCGGCCAAAAAGCTACCTTTAACGCCACTATCAGCGATTTTTTTCAAAATGTAAACAAATTCGAGCCCCCTATTTTTCATCGAAGTCAATTTTTTTGCACTGTTGTATTGGAAATTGTAATAGTAAAGACCCCTAGAAGTGGCTAAGCGTAACATGTCGTATTTGTCAAGAAAATGATTTTTATGCTGTGTTTACTAATAGAA
>JAMKCH010065602.1:0-15511 GCA_023653785.1 Ophioderma brevispina
CGGCACCCTTAAGTGACTTATAGAATCCATATTTGTAATTTAGCTTTGCGGAGGGGTGGTAAAAAACATTTTAATTGAAATTTAAAAAACGTATGAATATTTAATAGGTAAACAGAAATGAAAATGTGATTTTTCGCCATGTTATGCAAGATGCAGCACAAAACAACATACAACACAACACCGTTTAAATTTTTACTCGATTTTACACCACCTTTCAGGTGCATGCGACCCTTTTACGTGCTAAATTCTCTAAAAATCTGCTCAGAATGACAAATCAACAGAACAATTAAAAAGTATAAAACAAATATAGAAACGGCAAGATATGATTCATATAGTACACCCTGTTGAGATTTGCCTTTCAACAAAAAGTCGGGCGTTTTCCGGCTGTATCTGCTTGGAAACTTGAGCGCGTTAACACACTTCGAACCCCCCCCCCGACTCACTTAAAGGGTATTAAACTCGGGGATTTTAAAGGAAAATGAGAAGTGTTATGATAATATAGTTTTAAAATATCGTAGGACCTGCCTATATATTAATTACACGATTGCGAGGTTACAATAGAGAATAAAACTCGCTTGTTTAAAAAGCCGATGTCGGCCTACTACGATTGTTTTATGGGAGAATATCCGTGCTACCTGGACAAAAACCAAAGCATTTAGCCATGGGACAACCAGTATGTTGCGGCGTGTTGAGCCCGTATTTTGAGTTTAAAATAGTTGATTTTGTGCCCAAAAGTAGGCAAATACGAAGAGAAACCTTAATAATTTGGTCTGATTTAAACATTATGTGTTTTAGAAAATAGAAAAATTAGAGAAAAATACATAAAAGCTGTTGATATGCGGTACCAACCCAAAAAGGCTGTATAACGAGACTAGCCCAATGTTGCGCGCTTTAAAGGGTGCACACCACTATTATTACGCCTCCCATAGACTTTGTATAGAAATTTATGTTCTATCTTGAGCTGTATCTCGAGTTACCTTGCGTTCAGAAAGAGAGTTGCACAGTTGTCGCAAGACTGTCTTTTTTAACATATCCAAATTGATCACAACATTTTCCGTAAAATTTTTGAATATTTAAGCGCTTTCTCGGAGGGTAGTAATGTCTCTACTCAAATTTTCGCCGAAAACAGGGAAATGCACGTGTGTGTTAATCAGCCAGTAAAAAGCGAAAATAAGCTTAAATCAAACATTTTTTCAGAATATCATAGGCAAACACTTTCCAAATAAATTGGTAGAGACCAAAGTTATGCAAAAATGTGATCAAATATATCAATGACTCAGAATTTTCTCGTGAAGTACGGGACTCACTTGCTGTGATAAATTTTGCCGGAAGTGGCCGCCAAAAGGGGAATTAGTGGTGTGTTACCCATGAAGCGTATTTTTTTACACCCCTCAATAATTATATGTCAAAAATATAGCTATTAAAAAGTTATAATTGAGTCGTCGAAATTCACTCATTAGCATTTTTAGTTCGAGATATGGCCTCTCAAAGATTGCCGACCAATACGCAAAACCACCCACTTTTGACCGATTTTTTTGAGTTTAGCGCGTGGGTCCTATACTTTTGACCGACTGAAAAGACTAATAAAGTTCCGACAGGACCACCTTTAAGTGACTTATAGAATCATATTTTGTAATTTTACATTTGTTGGCATGTTGGGATTTTAATTCAAAAATTTTAATTTGAATTTAAAAACCGTATGATATTTAATAGGTTAACGATTAATGAAAATGTGATTTTCGCCATGTTATGCAGATGCAGCAAAAAACAACATACAAAAACACCGTTTTACATTTTTACTCGATTTTATCCACTTTCAGGGCACTGGCGGACTTTACGTGCTAAAAATTCTCTAAAAATATGCGCAGAATGACAAAATCAACATAACAATTAAAAAGTATAAAACACTTATATAAAACGAGCAAAATATGATTCATCTAGTACATTCCCATTTGAGATTTGCCTTTCAAAAAAAAAGTCGGGCGTTTTCGGACTGTAGCTGCATTTAGAAACTGAGGGCGTTAACACACTGACGAACCCCCCCCCACGACTCAATTAAGTGTATTAAAATCGGGGATTTTTAAGGGAAAAGCAGAAAGGGTTATGGGAATATAATTCTTGAAAGATCGTAGGACCTGCCTATATATTAATACACGATTGCGAGGTTTAAAATAGAGAATAAAAAATCGATTTAAAAAGCCATGTATGTAGGCCTACTAACGATTTTGGGAGAATATCCGTTGCCTACCTTGAAAAACCCAAAGCATCTAGCCATGGACACCAGTATTTTGAGGCGTGTTTGAGCCCGTATTTTGAGTTAAAATAGTGATTTGTTTGCCATTAAAGAGCAAATTACGAAGAGAAACTTAATAATTTTGGTTCTGATTAAACATTATGGTGTTTTAGAAAATAGGAAAAATAGATAACAATACAAATAAAAGCTGTGATTGGCTGTAACCAACCCAAAACGCTGTATAACGGACCTAGACCCATGCTGCGAGCTTATAAGGGTGCACACCACTATTACGCCTCCAATAGACTTTGTATAGAAAATTCAGGCTATATTGAGCGTATCTCGGAGTACCTGCGTTAGGAAATGAGAGTTGCACAGGTTGTTCGCAAGACTTTCTTTAATAGCATATCCAAAATTGATCACACATTTTCCGTATAAATTTTGAAATATTTACGATTTATCGGAGGGTAGTAATTCGCTATCTAAAATTTTAGCCCGAAACCGGGAAAATGCACGTGTGTGTTAATCCGCCAGTAAAAGCGAAATAAGCTTAACTCAACACATTTTCTGTCAGGATATCGATGCACACTTTCCAAAAATTGTAGCGACACAATTGTATGCAAAAATGTGCTCAATAGTATCAATAAAAATCAGGAATTTTCTCGTGAAGTACGGGACTTTGCTGTGATAAAATTTTGCCGGACGTGGCCGCCAAAAGGGGAATAGTGTCGGGACCCTTAGAAGTACTGGAGGCACCATGCATTCCACATGTCTAGCGTGATAATGTATTTCTCCGCAATTCATAATTTTGAGATATATCCCATCCTTTTATGATTTCATCAAATCCAACCTTGCAAAGAGTAGTTTAATCCCGAGTTAAAAAGTTACGATAAGACTCAGAAGAAGGTGAGATTGTAAACCAATGTCATGGTCATGAACCCTAAATTATGGACATTGTCTGCGGGGTAAAAAACCACTTGGCTAGTAATTTTTACCTATGCACAAAATGGATACGACCCAAACTTCTAGCAAATGAAATGACGATTGTGTGAATTGCATGATTGCACCACTATCTCTGGATTGCACGCTTTGATATAAAAGTTTAATCGATTAAGCCCAATTATTGGTCGAGGTATATGAGTTGCAAAAATATGGGCGAGACGCAGTCGAGCCTAATATTTTCAACAACATAGCGAGACCAAATTAATATTGGGCGTTTATCCAATTAGGGAGCGCTCGTTATTTATGGCAGGGGGAATGGGCACTTTTTTTTTAGGGGAACCTGAAAAAAAAAAAACCTGAGTTCTCCTCAAGTAGGTAAAGGGGGAATCGAATTTTTTTCTGAAGAAATGGGGAGAAAGACAATGTAGACCTACATGACCTCAGTCTATGTTAGGCGTAAACATCGACCGAGGTCATGCAGAAGACCTTATGCATTTAAGTGATTTCAACAAAAAAGACATACAAACAAAACTAAAAAGTTAATCACTTGTATATAACTCCGTCACAACCTGATTAATAGGATACAAATATTGAATGCTATGAGGGGCACGGTTAAAAATATAGGCCCAAGGTGATCCGAAGCATACTATACCCGGAGGCGTAAGCCGAGGGGCATAGTATGGTTCGAGATCACCGAGGGCCTATAGTTTCAACATGCTCGAATAAAAGCAGTCAAATATTGTTTTATTACCGAATCATAGATTTGTTGTCAAACTGATGGTTAAAGAACATTCTAAAAACCAGGATGCTAACACAGGCCTAATCATGGTACGCCATGGGCGTGCATGCATGGTTTAACAATGTTGTGTAACTTAGGGTCCAAAACTTGTGAAGAATAGCAATCAACCTTTCTTGTGTTGAGGAAGTGATGTTGGAGTCGACTTGATTGCTTCGACTTCTTGCCCTTCTTTTGCGGCAAGATGGGTACAATTTTCCTTGCATTTCATAAATCATTGCTCGATGATCGAGCTCCGAATTCGGCAACTTTAACGGCCTGCAAATGGCCGTCATCAGTGTCAATTTATAAATACTCGAATTCTTCACGGTGTATTTGACCTGCCGTTTGGTATTGCCCTATGAGCTGCATATCGGCTCTGATTCCTTTCAGAACTTCATCTACAAGCTCAAAGCATGATAATGATGAGGTGCATTCAGCCATTCCTTGCTCTTGTTGTATCAGAACTTTACACACATGGGTTCGTTCGCGAAAGCAGTCAGAAGGACTAAAATAGCCATATTGGACGAAGCTACTACTAGGGAATTTTTTCGGGTCGTGAAACCTGGACGTAGGCGACGTGTGCCTATGAGTAAGCAGATTTACGATGAAACTATGTGTGGTCACGAGTACACATAGCGCTTTAAACGTTTAATCGCTAAAATGCAATATCTAAACACCAACTGTTTATTTCTAAACACCAATGGTTAATTTCTAAACCCCATAGTGTTTAATTTCTAAATGCGTAATTGAAGCAAATAAGGTGCTAAAAAAAAAAAGAATTACAAAAACAGATTACACAGTTAAAAGTTACTAATCATATAGAACGGAATTCAACAAACTCGTACATAATTGCACCAACGTACCCAAATAGACGACACGTAATAAGGAATACGGGATGGTAGTGGCGAGTTATGGGGGGACGGGAGTTATGGGAGAGTTACTGTTGGAAAAATGGGCGAGTTAATGTTAGACCATCTGGCGAGTTACTGTTAGGCATGGGTGAGTTACTGTTGGACCAATGGGCGAGTTACTGTTAGGCCAATCGGCGAGTTACTGCTGGGACCCATGGGCGAGTTACTGTTGGACAAATTGGCGAGTTATTAATTAGAACAATACTTGGTTTTTGTTTGATTGATTGTTTTTAAGATTTGCTTATTCTATTTTATTCATTTTTAGGACAAAAGGTAGTGGAAAACTTAAAAGTGGAAAAATTATTTTAATACATTCAAAACAGTACTAACAGTAACAGTAACTCGCCCTTGGTATAACAGTGTAGCCCACGGTCTCACAGTAACCGCGCCCATTGGGCTAACAGTAACTCGCCCACTGGTATAACAGTAACTCGCCCATGGTCTAATAGTAACTCGCCCATGGTCTAAAGTAACTTCGCCCACTGTTATAACAGTATTAGCCACAAGGACTGCAGTGGGTTCCTAGTGCATTCCTCCTTACCCTAGTGCTCCCTCCTGAGACTATATTCAGCAAGTGACGTTAGCTATAATACAATTTGGTACCGTCTACAGTTAACTCGCCCATTGGTCTATCAGTAACTCGCCCACTGGGCTAATAGATAACTCGCCCACTGGTCACAGTAACACGCCATTGGGCTAACAGTAACTCGCCCACGGTCTAACAGTAACTCGCCCTAAACTCGCCGCCCACATAAATCGCGATTATCCATCCCCTAATGTCTAAGGTTATACGGAGAGATGCGCTACGACTGTATAACGTCCATTGTTCGCGAACGGCACGACGTCACAACTTGTAGAAATCGTAACAAGCTTCCTTTCCCCCAGCATAATTTACGTATTACTTACGATTCAAGTTTCGCGGGACAGAAACTCCAGCACAGTACAAATAAAGAAACAAATGCGATGGTCTGCTTATATTAATCTCTTACACCGCTTCAATATGCACAACTTTACTCGGATGAATAGTACGTTACCGTCGTCTTTTACGATGGGAAGAGGTGTCCCGGGAATAGTTTATGAACTATGCCCGCTCTGACCAGGGCATATTCCATTTTGGTTCAATTTCTTGAATCGTTGAATTAAGGCCCCACTTTTAAACCAATCAGATGAAGGGATTATATATGAGGTATATAACAATAACTACACCACAAACTGATTTTAACACTTACTTGCATAAGGTGGGTTTCCTAGGGCCAATTTTTGTTTTTCGCAGGCGTTTTTTAATGCCGGCCAATATATTTGGTTACTTTTTTGATAATTTGTCAACTTTTTAGTTGCGCTTGCATTGGTGCAAAAAAAAATCAAAATCCATCCCGTCGGTTTTTGCGTTAATTAGCATGGGTCCCTTAGTCCAAGAGCATTAGCTCATAATGGCATTAAAATAAAAAATTAAAAATTAATAATTTTTTATACGATGTTTTTTTTTTCATAATGCATACACTACGTGACATAAAACCAAAGTAAATAATGAAATCAAAAAAATTCTTGGAAAAGTGTAGTAGGCCATTGGTGTTCTAAATATTTTATATACATGTATAGCGGTTACTGTAGGCACCTATGGTAAATTATACAAGTAAACCTAAAAAATATAAAATGGCACGAGGACATTTCTATTTGTGCTTAATATGTTAAAATAGTTCATCCTTCACCAATTTACAGCAAGCAGCAAAAGTCTAGGGAATCAGTGCCGTAGAAAAGGCAGAACGAATTAGTGCCTTGTTCGCCACATTTCGACACAAAATTAAAAATCAATGTTTTGCCCCTAGTTTTCTACTGAAACAATTTTTTTCAGTTTATTTATTAATGTTGATGTCTTTGAATCATTTCACATGTGGTGGCTTTCATCTAAAAATTCCTTTGTGGAAATGGTTATATAATGAATGGGTCCATAGGGAGCCCCCCCCCCCCTTATGCACTAACGGAATGTGCAAACCCTTTGAAGGTAATGTTAAAGGAACATAGATTCAGTGTGTAAATTAATTATGTAGAATAACAGGATTTGCTTTAATGTTAAGTTGTTCCCTGACAAAACTTTCGTCCTTCCTTTCAACTGGGCATAGTGACGAAGTGAGAAAAATGCAAAAAAACAACAACAAAAACAAAACAAACAAAAAAAACAACATAGGGGTGATTTGTTTTTAGTGTTCAAATTGTTGTTTTTGTTTCTTTGATTAAGTTTAATACTTGCACATGTTTCCGTTTTTGTTGAAAAATAAGTGAATAAAAGTGTTTTTAAACCATTAAAAGAAGATGTCCACTATAAAAACAAAAGCATCAATTTCACAATGACCGGCCATTTTCTCACTAATTAGTTCTGGAGAAATTTGTGTAAAATTACAACTATAATATATGTATCTTGACAATGGACATTCAATTGAGTTTGGGGACAAACAACATTTTAAAAGAGATTATATAACTAATTTGAGTCCATTGAAGGGCACAAATTTGTAATTCATCTCCAATATCAAATGGACGGTCTAATGGGCTTCAACAATTCTACAGAATAAACAGTTAATTGCCATGGTAAAATATTTTTCAGTGCTATAGGCTTATTACACGTCTCAATCCGTAAATGAACCTTAACATAAATCCTATAACAAGTAGGACTTTCTATTATAAACTGTAGTTTTCATTATTTTATGATCTGATTGAACCCGGAATTCTGTTGACATGAAGTAAATGTGACATCGCGACCATTTTGAGTTAAAGGGTTACCACTGTACTTTGCTGATGATACAATCAGTGGTATTGTAAAGGGAATTGAGGAGGTACAGGCTGTAAAGAAAAAATATACATTGGTAAAACATTATTTTGATCATATTTATTATATTTCTATGGTACAATAGTTTTATGACACATTGTAAGACCACAGCCAAATTAAACTTTGTTTATTCAAATTGGGTGGCCGGAAAGCAGAGAATTTCATTTTTCTGGAAGTGTAAAAACAAGGTTAGGACCACTTTTTGTTTCATGCACAATGTAATTTAATACGAATTGATAGGATGCTGTCCATTATGAACCATTGAAAACAATGCGGGAAAGTAGCCCAACTGGTTACCGAATACTTTGAAATTTATGTGAAATCGGCTAGTTTTATTGGCAACCTTGAGAAATGTGTTTAAAATGTGTGAAAAATCAAGACCAAAGAATAGTGAAAATGTTCAAAAATTGTCGTTTCCAATGCAGTTAGCTATTTATCTGAGAAAAAGACATTTATACATCTATAGCAAATTGCTATCAGAAAATTTCAAACCGAACATGTTTGTATAGTATAAACTATCAAATAGCAATACAGTACACGGTATAAAGCATCTGACTCAAGGTATCCCAGGGTATTAAGTTGATGTACAGTCATTATATATGTGAAGATATATGAATGACGAAACTGTTCTTTTCTGTTTGTTTTTTTTTTTTTTTTTTTTTTTTTTTTAAATGTGCATAAAATGACATAAAATGCATTTAACCTTCGTCGACCCAACTTTTTTTTTGGTAAACACGGTTTACCAAGGGGTGGGTACCAACCCACGGCAATTTGTTATAAAGCACGCGATATTATGGTTTGAATTCAGTGGAAGATAAGATCCTCATCTTTCCATTCCATTGACCCCAAAATAAGAAATACGTTACCTAGTATAGGTCACAATGACGTCTTCAAGTCTGCGAGTCAGCAAAATCGGGCATATTCCCACAGAAAATGGGCGGAAATCAATTTTGCGCTAAAAAAAGGAGGTATATTGGAGTTCATGTGGTTTTCAGCTTCAAATGATGGCAAATGCGCTAGTTACATTTAAAACATAGCATTTTTAGAGAAATACTGTGCAAAATATTTTCAAAACATGTATCTAAGTTTTCCTTGGGGTGGAACCACCCTACCCTTTCCTGGAATTGTGGTCTTCTTGAACCTGGGTCGATGATATGGCAGAGTTGCAATCTAATGATCATGTACCACATCGATACAGTGATCGAAACTAGAGGGGGGAACCTGAAATATTTTGTAAGTTATAAGGGGGGAAACTGAAAATACAGATGGAAAAGAATGGGGAATCTGAAAAAATCAGGGGCTAAAAAAACATTGAAAAATGCCCCACCCCCCCTGCCGTAAAAACGATCGGTCCCTATATTATCTTTTTGGATTAGTCGACACGTCGTCGACCGGGCGAAGCAGGCTAACACGAACACCCCAGAAGGAGTGTATTAGTCAGAGCACCTCGGACTAGATTTGGATCGATATTTTACACACTTAATGGACCTTGTGACTCCTCAAAACATGATAAAGTAAGTAGCCAGTCAGCAACAAAGAGAGAGAATGTAAACATTGTTGTTCACTGCGCCAATACGCCTCCAACAGATAAAATAAAGATGTTTATGGAATGCCCAAAAGCCAATGGATGCTGGGTGGATGATTCAATTCCTGTGGACCGCCAGTATAGTCAGGACAGGGCCTGGACCTTGTTTAAAAATATATATAACGTTTTTCAAAACGGTTTCAGACCACGTTTTACCTGCTGGAATCTGAATCCGCTGGATGCCGCGAAAAACCTTGAGCATTTTCAAAGAAAGCAAAAATCAAAATGGCCACCAAAAACACTAAAAATCATGTTAATTACTCAAAGGTTGTAAATTTTTTTGGACTGTTCAGTCAAAACATCCATTGGGACCAATTAAAGTAAGATCATGAACCGCTTAATTATAGATTTAATATGGCCGCCAAGACAACCAAAGATCTGAATTATCTATTTTTGACCATAGACTGGTAACTTGGTATGTATATCTAGGTTTCAGCATCAATATATAATACGAAAAACCATTAGGGAATAGCTTTTCAACAAATTTGATAATCAATCAAATCACTAAAACCATTCTTGTTCTTGATCTGATAAATATTCTCCAACGCTCCCTTATGCACTAACGGAAGTTCCAACCCCTTATGATGCAGTTAGTGTTCAAGAACATAGATTTCCGGTGGTCAATAATTATGTAGGAAATAACAGGATTGCTTTATAGGTTAAAGGTTGTTCCCTGACAAACTTTCGTCCTTCTTTTCAAGCTGGGGCATAGTGGCCGAAGTGAGAAAAATGGGCAAAAAACAACAACAAAAAACAAACAAAACAAAAAAAAAAACCCATAGGGTGATTTGTTTTTTTAGTGTCAAATTTGTTGATTTTGTATCTTTGATTAGTTTACATACTGGCACATGTTTCAGATTTGTGTTGAAAAAATTGAATACAAGTTGTTTTTTTAACCATTTAAAAGAAGTATGTCACTATAGATACCAAAGCAGTCAACTTTACAATTACATACAGGCCATTTTTCTCATAATTAGTTCTGGAGAAATTTTTGTGTCAAATACAAACTATAATATAGTCTCTTGACAATGGCACATTCGCTTGAGTTGGGACAAACCACATTTAAAGAGATTTAAAATAATTTTAGTCCCATTGACTGCACCAAATTGTAATCATCTCCAATATTCCAATGACTTGTCTACATGGGCTTCAAAAATTCTAACAGATAATACATTACATTGCTGGTAAATATTTTTCATGCTATAAGGTTATTACAGTCTCAATCGAACATGACCTTAACATTAAATTCCTGATACAATTAGGGACTTTCTATTTCTCAACTTGGATTTTTCATTATTGTATGATCTGATTAAAGGAATTCTTGTTGCATGAAGTAAATTGTGAATCTCGGACCATTTTGTGTTTAATGGGTTAACACTGTACTTTTGCTGATGATACAACGGATTGTCAGGGAATTGAGAGGTATCAGCAGGCTGTAACGAAAAATATACATTGTAAAACCTTTATTTTTGATCATATTAGTATATTTCTTGGTACAATATTTTTATGGACCATTTTAGGACGCACTGCCAAATTAAAACTTTGCTTTTAATATTAAAAAAAAAAAAAAAAAAATATTTCATTTTTCTGAATTGTAAACATTTCGAACCACTTTTGTTTCATGCAGCTTGTAATTTAATACGACGTGATATGATGCTGTCCATTATGCCCATTTGAAAACAATTCGTGAAAGTATCCCAAGCTGGTTACCGACTACTTGAATTTTATGTGCAATCGGCTCTAGTTTTATTTGGCAACACCTTTGACATGGTGTTAAAATGTTGAAAATCAAACAAAAAATATTGAAAATGTCAAAAATTGTCGTTTTCCATGCATTACTATTTTATCTGAGAAAATACATTGTATACATCTATTACAATCTGCTATCAGAAATTTTCAAACCGAACATTTTTTGTATAGTATAACACTACCAAATAGGCAATACAGTACACGGTATAAGCACTCTGACTCCAGAGTATCAGGGTTATTAAGTTGATGTACAGTCATTATAATATGTGAAGATCTATGAATGACTAAATGTTCATCTGATAAAATGACATAAATGCATTAACCTTCGTCTTACCACCTTTTTTTTTTTTGGTACACGGTTTACCAGGGGTGGTTACCACCCCCGGAATTTGTTATAAAGCACGCGATACTTATGGTTGTGATATCATTTGATAGCTAAGATCCTCCCTCTTTCCATCCATTGACAACCAAACTAAGTAACGTACCTAGTATAGCGTCACCATGACGTCATAAAGTCTGCCTGTCAGCAAACTCGCAATTTTTCCACAGAAAATAAGGCGAAAAATCCAATTTTGCCGCTAAAAAAGGAGGTATATTGGATTTCATGTGGTTTTCCAGCTCTAAATGATGGCAGATGGCTAGTTTTAACATTTAACATAGCATTTTAGAGCAAATACTGTCAATATTTTCAAAACTGTATCCTAAATTTTCCTTGGGTGGCACAACCCCTACCCTTCATGCATTTGTGTTCTTCTTGAACCCTGGTCCTGATGAATATGCATATTGGCCTATCCTAATTATCATTACCACCAACCACAATCGATCAGTGAATCGAAACTAGGAGGGGGGAACCTGAATATTTGTAGTTATAAAGGGGGAGGGGTGGGCGGGGGACGCTGAAAATCATATGGAAAATGAATGGGGGGGGAACTGCAAAACATGTAAAAAACATTGAATGCCCACCCCCTGCCGTAAAATACCTATCGCCCCTTATCATTTCATGTTTTGATTAGCTTTTTTTCGACACGTCGTAGAACCGGGCGAATCCCGGGCTAACCGACCACCCAATATTGAGTGTCTAGTCTAGCCCCTCGGACTAGATTTGGCTCCGATATTTTTACAAAACACTTCCATGACTTTGGACTCCCAAACATGATAATGTAATTAGCCAGTTCCGCAACAAAGAGAGGAGAATGTAAACATTGTTTTCACTTCCTCTGCGCCAATACTCTCCTCCAACAGATAAAAAAAGATGTTATGGAGCCCAAAAGCCACATGGACGGATGGGTGGATATTCACTTCCTGTGAACTCCAGTATAGTCCATCCTACAGGGCCTGTGACCTTGTTAACAATCTATTAAACGTTTTTCAACGGTTCTAGACCAGTTTTACCTGCTTAATCTGAATCCGATGGATGCAGACAAACCGTGATTTACATTTTCAAAGAAACGCAAAAGTCAAAATGGCCACCAAATACTAAAAACTCATGTTAATTACTCAAAAGTAGTTTGTATTTTTTTGGAACTGTCCAGTCAAACACCCATTGGGACCAATTAAAGTAGATTCATAACGCTAATTAATAAGATTTAATATGTCCGCCAATACCACAAAGCATCTGATCTTTATCTATTGTTACCATAGAATGGTAAACTTGGTATGTTAATCTACTATGTTTACATCAATCAATCTATTAAAAAATAGAAACCATTAGGAATAGCTTGCAACAATTTGATAATCAACAAATCAATAACGATTCTTGTTCTTGTATCTTGATAAATATTCTCAACGCTACCTTCAGGAGCAAACTAGAAAGAGAGGGGTGCTATGCTGTTGTTTAATCTTGGATGCTGGAGTTGTAAATGAATTCTGCAACTGCATTTTTGAAGGCTTAAGGTTCCCGTGATTATCGACAATACTTTGTTGTCAACTTATTCCCACTCTTTAATGACAAGGGGAAAATGAAGAGTTAAAGAATTCACTTCTTCCAGTGAGGCTGTTTAAAAGGATTTCCTGTGGTTAAGCGAGATGAGCTGCGTGTTGAGGCCGGCTGCACGAATTCGTGTGCTGGTATGGCTCCCGATTGTTGATGATTTTTCCAAATGGCGACTCTAGTCACGTTTCTCCGTAGATGCTGGGTTCCATCGATGCTTCTCCAGCATGGTGGTAACACTACTAGTCCTCCTATAATCGTTGAATACAAATCTGGCTTCCCTCTCTGTATGATCAATTTCTCAACCGACTCTTTAACATGAGGGTTCCATACTGTGATCAATAGTCAGATAGTGGGCGGACTAGCGTCTGGAATGCTTTAGCTTTTAAATCACTCGGACAGCTGCGTAGGTTCCTTTTAATCAAGATGGCTCCAAAATGGCCCCAAAATTCATACTACATCGACAAGAGTTGCCAGTTTGTGTATATCCACTATAATAGCCTTTAAATATAAAACATAATCAAAGTCATTGATATCTACAAATGGCATCCTAATAGGCGTCAATATTGCTGCCAATGTGAGTAAGTAAAGGTCAGTAAGTCATTCACGCTATAGGCTAAAGATATATATTGTGGTTTTTTTGTATATTATCACTTTCAAAAATCCCAGTAGGCTATCTGAAGTGTTTGGGTCGTCATTCATCAACTTACCATATGGATGCCAACGGACGCCCAAAACCTGCAAAAAAACAAAAAAACATGATAGCTAGACTATTTGGTACGGATTTGCGCCGCTATAAAGGTCATTTACGGCCATAGGATACCATCTTGGATGGATCTTACAGGCATCGCTTCGTCCCATCTGATTACCTTATGATGTGTACATTGATTGATTGACTTACTGGGATATACACAAACATTGAAGTAGTAGTTAGACACAAGCTATCAATTATAGAATATTGACGTATTGGAAGCCATCTTGCTCCTATAATGAAGGAATTTATAATCACTTTAAAAAAAATTATCTTAATGTTTTAGTGTACTTTCTTGACTCCAAAAACACCGGATAGATACCCAAATTACCCACCTGCAGTCAAAAGTAGTTCACGATCAAACTTTATTGTATGGACGGCCATATTGAATTAATTGGTTACGTGGTTACAGAATCATATGTATTGGTCATAATGAGTTTTAACGAGACAGGCTGAAAAAATTCAACTTTTGAGTGTGTTTGGTGGCCATTTTGATTTTTTGCGTTTCTACAAAAATGCTCAAGGTGGCTCGTCTGGCATCCATCGGATTTGGACAAGACACAAAAACTGGTCTAGAAACCGTGAAAAAACATATATATCTAATAAAACAGGTTTGA
Organism: Ophioderma brevispina; assembly: GCA_023653785.1. Classification (NCBI taxonomy): domain Eukaryota; kingdom Metazoa; phylum Echinodermata; class Ophiuroidea; order Amphilepidida; family Ophiodermatidae; genus Ophioderma; species Ophioderma brevispina. The sequence continues at coordinate 14,318 of JAMKCH010065602.1, forward strand.
TATTAGTTATCAATGAATCGGTATCCTGGAATATAGGGTTAACAGGCCTGTTGAGTAATGCTCACGTGCTCAGTCCAGGATCATCAAAATGGTCTGCTATTGAAAACACGTATTTGTCCCTGTCTTACGAGCAAAAGATTTCAGGAGAGAATTTTAATAACCGGTCTTTAAATATTCTCCTTTTGGAACATGAGATTGACAATGTATTTTTTTGCAAATTAATTTTTTAAAATGACACCCTGTTTTTATGCACTGCCTGAGGCCCACAGGATCGGTGTTTCACGGCGGTTCACAAATGTCGCCGTTCAATCAGCCAAGACGGGTTCTCATCCATTTTTTAAAGGAGCATTCGTTAAATTCTAGCACCCTGCTTTATTCGTTAGTTCACTAGATAATCCTTGAGAAAGCTTATCACAAAGTTTGAGTTGATCCCGATCTTGCGGTTTTGTGTTATGAGCAATTGCTTGTGTTCCCAAGGTCCGATAGGCCCACGTTGTAATTTCTGCCGTTTTTACCGACAGAAATCAAAATGCGGAATTTCTTCGGTTAGTGTAAAAAGCATAAGCGCCATAAACTGCATAAGCATAAGACATACGCATTAGAGTATAAGACTGCATAAGCATAATCGCAGGGCCTGCATAAGAGCATAAGAGCGCATAAGCATAATCGCATAGCGAAAGACCGGGCATAGGCATAAATAAGTGTGCATTAATGCATAGAGCATAAAGAAGTGCATAAGTATAGAATAACGTATATGGAACCATAATAGCATAAGAGAATGAGTGCTAGCATAGTTAATAACCGTATATGGAACATAATGCATGAGAGTGCATAAGTAAGAATAACCGTATATACGCAATATATCGCATAGAGCTAAGAACAGAAGAGTGCATAAGCATAAGAATAACCGCGTTATATTGGCGCATAAGCGGCATAAGAGAATACGACGCATAAGAACACAAGATGCATAAGCTAAGAATAACAGTATGTACGGACTAAGCGCCTAACGCATGGGGTGCATACGCATAAGAATACGGTATGTAACGGAGCATTTAGCGCATGAGGCATAAGAGTGGAAAACGCATAAGCCCCACGGAGCCTGTACGAAGCATAAGCGCACGATGGGGTAAAACGCATTCGACTTACCATAAATACGGAGTCGGGGAGGGGAGGGGGATATGACATGTCAGGCAT